>JAMBUN010000349.1:0-125206 GCA_030271035.1 Microascus cirrosus | reverse complement strand
CCCCCACCCCCTCCCCCCTTTTGGGGTTTACTCCCATCTCGTTTGCGAGCCTTAGCGGATGGGGGAGCAAATCACAGATTATAGAGTGGTGGTAGCGCGAAAGCAGCATGTGGGCCATCCAACTGATGGCAGCTCACATGCAAGGGCAATTATCAATGAATCGCAGGAAACGGAAAGGAGTTCAGGACCGTACCGTGTTTCCCACTCACAGCTTGCAGATTCCTCATGGGTATTACATGCAGTGTCTCATCATTTTGTCGTAGTAAATCAAGGGCGAAGGCCCCATCGTTTTATTTGAGGCACTCAGATCTGCGTTATGCACGATTTCTGTTGGTCAGAAAATAAGTCCTTGCAATTCAGTTCCCTAGAACAGGATATCTTTGCAGTCCTCTGTGCAAACGTCAGGCGACCCCTGCCCGTCTATTCTAATACCGGATACGCCAAACAGTCCTCGTATACGCAGGACGTAATTCCCAATTTTTGAAGGGCCTCCCCGATAAGAAAGACTTGGAAGTGTGAGACAAGGAGCTGGGCTTGTGACGACGTCGGTTCATTTCAACAACATTAAGGGCGTCGATGCTAGTCCTTTGGAGAACACGGGCAGAGCGGTCGGAGTGGACAACTTGCCGGCCATAGAGCCATAGACTTGGCCTTGCACGGGTGGTTCAACTAGCCATTCCCTCAATTTTATGCATTGTCCGCTTTATTTTGAATGGTACCATGTACACAGTTACAAGCGCGATAACAAGACCGCCGGCAAGCCGTGGTAAATCGTTCTAATCGTAGACTGGGCTTGGTTCCGCCTTCGGAAGGTTCTGATATGAGCAGTTCGGAATCATCCGCCTATGATCGGGACCTATCCGCTTGTGACTGGAGCCCGTTCCGAAAAGCTCCGGCCGAGATCCGTCGTCTCCCCAGCCCGACCGCTGCCAGCTCGTAATAATAGGGTCCAGTCTAGAGTTCCTAAGCATGGCAGCACTCGCCTGCTGGAATAGTGACCGAATAGCCATGCCAATAACTGGTAAACGACTTTCCTCACTGTCGGGTCTTGTTCGCAGCCCACGACAATACTCACTCATTATGGGACCCACCGGCGTCCATGGCGCTAACGGCAGTAGACACATAACCACAGTGCCGCTCATCATCAACGGCAAGGATGTTGAGACTCAAACAACTTTTCCGGTCGTTAGTCCCCTGATTGGAACTGAAATTTGGTCGTCTTCATCCGCTTCGACACAACATGCACTTGACGCCGTCCGGGCCGCCCAGGCTGCCCAACCAGCATGGTCTAAGACCAAACCGTCGGAACGACGAGACCTGTTCTTACGCGCTGCAGACGTTATTATCAAGCGCAAAGAAGAGCTTTCCCAGTATATGCACCGAGAGATTGGTGCCGACAGAGATTATCAGGATTTTATTCTGGGCCTTGCTGTTGAGGGTCTCAGAGACACTGCGGGGAGGATTGCGGGCGCTGTTCGAGGTTCCGTCCCCGAGTCCAACCATGACGGAATGCGGGCCATTATTTACAAGAGGCCTTATGGCGTCATCCTCGGCATTGCTCCATGGTATGCCCCCTCTACGCCATCAGGAATCCACACGCCCAAGAAACCCTTATTAAACTGGAGGAAGAAGCAACAGTGCTAATATGACACCTAGGAACGCTCCTTACCATCTTGGGCTTCGTTCTATCACCTTTGCCTTGGCAACTGGCAACACCGCCATTCTGAAGGGGCCGGAATACTCACCCCGGTGTTATTGGGCCATAGCTGATGTGTTTCGTGAG
This sequence comes from Microascus cirrosus, assembly GCA_030271035.1. NCBI lineage: Eukaryota > Fungi > Ascomycota > Sordariomycetes > Microascales > Microascaceae > Microascus > Microascus cirrosus. The sequence continues at coordinate 123,423 of JAMBUN010000349.1, read as the reverse complement.
GCTGGCCTTCCGGATGGATGTCTCAACCTCATCCTCCATCACCCGGCAGACGCGGCGTTAGTGACTGAGGTTCTTGTGGCCGCCCCTGAGGTAAAGAAGGTCAATTTCACTGGCAGCTCTGCAGTCGGAAGAATCATTGCTTCGCTCTCGGGCAAGCACCTAAAGCCGTCGCTCATGGAGCTTGGAGGGAAGGCTAGCGCCTTGGTGCTGCCTGATGCGGATATTGACAAGGCTGCACTACACTGCGCCAAAGGTGCATTCATGAACGTAAGTGTATACTGATGTGGTACCTTCTCGTTATACAGTTCGCTATTTGCATAAATGCCCCGAAGACTAAAGATAGTTCATATCTAGGCTGGTCAGATATGTATGTCAACCGAGCGCATCATCGTGCACGCATCTATCAAGGACCAGTTTGAAGTAAAGTTGAAAGAGCAAGTCAGCCGCCTCTTCGGTGAGCGAGAGACAACGCCTGTTCTAATCACCGCGGAATCTGCGCGTCGCAATCGCGCCCTCGTTAGAGATGCCATCTCTCACGGCGCGGTCATTTTAAACAAGCCAGAAGACAAGGACCAAATGAAGCAGCTGGAGCCAGAGACCAGGATGTGCCCCACGATTGTTTCCGGTGTTAGCGAGGGCATGAAGCTGTACGCCAATGAATCGTTCGGACCCAGCGTATCCTTCTTCACATACGAGAAGGAGGAGGACGCGCTCGCTCTAGCGAATAACACTGATTATGGCCTGGCAGCCTCCATCTTCACTGAGAACCTGGGTAAGGCTTTTACATTGGCAGAGGCTTTGGATTCAGGGGCAGTACATATTAACTCAATGACGGTCCATGACGAGTTTGCTCTTCCTCATGGCGGCGTAAAAGGTAGTGGATTCGGTCGATTCAATGGGTACCAGGGACTGGAAGAGTTCCTCTACTGCAAGACAGTGTCGTGGATGGAATGAGGGCGGTATATGTAGTGTACTAAGAACCATGGGTACCAACAGGGAATCGTTATATGTTGCTCTGACAGATAATTGAGGGCCGGGACTCACTGCCCAAGACTAGGCAGTGTGCAATTTCGTTTTGCTAGAGCTATCCAAGATATCCTTCAAATTCCCCACATTACGGCGCCGGACTCGATGCATTTAAGCTGCTGTACACAAGTCGCTGGACTATTCGCAATCTCTTATTTCAATGGGTATGTATTATATCCGTGCATTCTGGGCGTGGTGCAGAGGTATTCCAACAAGCATCATTTGTGTTGTACCCATAGCTAGTCTATAGTCTTGCCTTGGGCTCATCCAACCGTGGCGGTGTGGAGCGATTTACTCCGCAAACCAAGTATTCAATTTCCGCTGTGTTCACGTAGTTCGGATGTGCTTCTCGGGTAAGGTGTGTTATGCCACTGAGCTGCATAGCGGTTTTGACTTCGTCTTTGAGGACTACCAGGTTGACAAGCGCCGTGTGTGTCAGCAAAGATCGAGAAGAGTCCAGCATAAAACACCGCTAAAAGATGAAGGGGGAGGGGGGCCACAGAGAGAGTGAAAGAGAGAAAGAGGGAGATAGGGAGGGAAGAAGAGTGGGGAGAGGGAAAGTCACACATACTGTTGGCGAGATGTTCAACGCCTTCTTGACCATAGTTGACAGAGTACACGAAGGGCCGGCCAATGCCGACCGCAGCCGCCCCGAGGCAGATTGCTTTTAGGACGTCGGAACCCCTACGGAACCCGCCGTCTACCAGTACTTTCATGGATCCAAAAACCTGCGGACAATTCCTCCGAATCTCGAGCAGGGTGACAATGGCCGGTGGCGCTGTGTCTGCAGCTCGGCCTCCGTGGTTACTCACTACAATACCGTCGAACTTCCACTGCATAGCCAGCACAGCATCCTCCCATCGCTGGATACCCTTCACGACAAGGGGAATGTTGGTGATGCTTCGAAGCCAGAGGATGTCGTCCCACTTGAAGGTCGAGTCGATGAACGAACTATTCTGCCGAGTCAGACCTGATCCCTTCTTATCTTTTGCGCCCAAGGAAACGACCCCGGAGCTTTTTGAAGCCGCCATTGCAGTGTTGGTGTCGGCCTTGACCCTCTCATCGTCTTCCCGTTTTGAGATAACGGGGCAGTCGACCGTAACGAAGATAGCTTTCACAACACCTGACGCCGTAACTTGTCGGATGGCCTCCTCCGACTTGTTTCGGTCCTTGTTCACGTAGAGTTGGAAGAACGCGTGCTGAGGAGTCGACGCTAGAATCTCATCGTGCGGATACGAGGATGGCGTTGAGATGCATTGGATGATTCCTGTTACTGCGGCGGCTTTCGCCTGGGCAACCTCGCCGTCAGGACCAGCCATCTTTACCGCTCCTGTCGGGGAAATGTAGACCGGCATGCTGAGGCGACAGCCGAAGAGCGTGGTGGTCATGTCAACGTTGCTGACGTCGCGCATTACGGCCGGTCGGAGCCAGATCCGCCTCAGCATCTGTTGGTTCGCATCGCGGGTAATGCAGTCATTCGAGGCGCCGTGGATGTAAGCCCATGCTTTCTTCGAAAACGTACGCGACGCTACTTCCTCGAAGTCATCGAGGCTTATGATGTCGTTTAGCGAAGGCTTGGTAAGTGATGTGGACTCTGGTTGCTCCAAAGTTGCTGGAGTGGAGCTCGTCTGCTGACGGACAGCAGCGATACTTGATGCGTCGAGAGTTCCAACGTGGCCGGTTTTCCCCAGATGTTTCTGTATCAAGGATGCTGAATGGACCTCGTTGTAGGGTTCTGAAGCATCCTGCCCAGCGTACCGGTAGATGACTACCCGAGGCCAATGCTTAGTGGAGGGCTCTGTACGTGTCTGTACGTTTGCAGGTTGTACGCAATGTCAAAAGTTTAGAAAAGGGCACTTACTCTCAGCGCCTCCAGGGTGGCCCGGGGCGAACCCCGTCATGTCGTACACCTCGCCATCCACTACGATCCAGATATCATCCTCCTTATCGTGTTGCCGAACCTCGGCCAAGGAAACCAGTCGTCGCGTCGCCATCCTCAGCTTAATCGGACGCCACTCGTTTCGTATTCGGTCGGCCGGCTCAGGAATGCTCGGGATCAAAGTCGTTCTACCCGCCGGTACAGGGTGTTCCAGGCTATGTCTTCATTCGTCCGGGGGGGCCCCGATCAGTTGCTATAGGGATTATGATATTGGCGGGGTCTGACAGGAAGGTCGGAATCTAGTTCCGCCCCCGCACGGCTGGTTCCGAGATAGTGCATGACCCCAGACGGCCTTGGAAATGGACCGCCTGGCAATGGGCACATGCTGAAACCAATCCCCATGTTTAGCGTCCAGCTCGTCTCAAGTGTATGGAGCCGGGGCAACCTCGGGTCGTTGATGCGACGCCTTTATCACTTCGGGCGGGCTGTGCTCTGACTGGGGACTCATCAGTCTCTTAACAAGCGCGGCTCAGCTCCTAATGCTGGACCTGTATCCTCTTATCCTAGGGCTTCTTTTGGGTAACACCACATTCTATACAGCTTGCCTCCAGTTCACCACAACGAATAAACCCATCCATTTTCTGGCAAAAGTAAGTCCCAGTTTTGTCCCGTTAGTTTTATTGCCAAACTACCTGTCGAGTCACTGCTTCTAACTCTTTTCACTTGCAGTGGACAAGATGGACAAGCCGTTCGCACGCCACATAAATGATGTGTCGGAGACTAAGACCATAACACGTCTAGAAACAATGACTGAAGCTACCGAGGTAGTTGAGGTACGCTGCGTGGCGTCTTTATTGTGCACAAGACCATGAAGAACAACCATAGACCGCTGGTGCTAACACAGGTAGCAGCTAAAGAAGAACTTCAACACACTTTCAACCTTCTCTCTTGCCGTGTCTCTTATGGCAACATGGGAGGGACTGTTGAGCACGATGGGCATCGGCCTTGCCAGCAGCGGCGCAGCCTCTCTGGTATATGGGTTTCTCGGTAGGTTTAGTCCAGAGTCTATAGCCTTTGAGCATTCGTGGTGTTAATCCACATCTTGATACGACTAATGCATCGATTATACATACAGTTTCTTTAATTGGTAACCTTTGTACGGCCATGTCATTGTCCGAACCCGCCTCAATGTGCGTTTTTATCCTGTATTCTAGCTTCAACGCGCTGGCTTGGAGGCCTGGTTAGATATAGAGACTAATTTCATTCTAGGTATCCCAACGCTGGTGGCCAATACTACATGATCAGCGAGCTTAGCTCTCTGCGCTCCAAAGCCGTGCTCAGTTGGTACACCGGCTGGGTCAGCCTCATCGGGTGGGCGGCATTTACTGCCAGTGCGCCTTTCGGCGCAGCCAATATCATCCAAGGCCTCATCACACTGAACCGTGAGACTTACGAGCCTAAAGGCTGGCATTGGTACTTGATCTACTTGGGCATCGTTTCCATAGCGTTCTTCATGAACACCTGGGGCGGCAGAGTGCTTCCGGTGGTCGAGAACATTGTTATGGTCTTTCATGTCGGCTTCTTCTTTGCTATTCTAACTGCCGTCATTGCTCTTCCAAATGAGAGGCAGCCTGCCCAGTTTGTTTTCACTCATTTCTCGAATGGTACCGGATGGGATAGCGATGTTATCGCCTGGGGTATTGGGATGCTGACATCCGCCTACATCATGATTGGTAAGTGTTAACCTCTTTGTTCCTTTGTAGGAAACGCCCAAGTTCCTAAATAGACCAGGAGCTTCTGGTTCACGCAGCTGACAATGTAATGCCCACCATTCATAGGCTACGACTCCGCGACTCACTTGTCAGAGGAGATGCAGAGACCACAAACCGGCGTCCCCCGCGCCATGGTCAGTTCCATTGTCGTAAATGGGGTCATGGGTTTTGCCGTTCTCATCGCGGTCCTCTTCGGCATAGAGGATCTAGACGCCGCTTTAAATAGCAAAACCGGATTCCCGATCATCGAGATCTTCCACCAAATTACAGGGGCAACAAAGCAGCTGCGTCTGCTATGGCCTGTACTATCATCGCATCCGCATCTCTGGCAACCGTGGGCCTCACCGCCTCTACGTCGCGAACTTTGTGGTCATTTGCCCGGGACGGCGCGCCTCCGTACTCTAACTTCCTGTCCCGGGTCAGCGACAAGCATGAAGTCCCGTTCAATGCCGTCGCCGTCGTGACAATCTTTGTCGTGCTTCTTGGCTTGTTGAACATTGGCTCAAAAACTGCTTTCAGCGCCGTTCTTTCCATCGCTGTGGTTGGTCTCTCGTTATCGTACCTCGTACCGATCGTGGCCATGCTGTACCGGCGGGTCCGCACGCCAGTGGAGCTCCACTGGGGCCCCTGGAGAATGTCCGGAGCGGTTGGCATTTTAATCAATACTGCGTCGATTTGTTACATCCTATTCCTAACTGTCTTCCTCGTTCTTCCCACGACCCAGCCTATCACTGTTGAGAACATGAACTACGCAAGTGTTATCCTTGGAGGTGTTCTGTTTCTTGTCTCGATTGACTGGTTGTTCAGAGGCTGCAAGTACTTTGAGGGCCCTATGTGTGTTTATTAAGGGTTGTGTACCCCGGCAGTTATTGTCCACAAAGAATGCCGCAGGGGAGGGAGTGCGCCAGCTGGCCTGGCATGAATGCTTTCTGTCGGCACGCCTGTTATAGCTGAGTCCTCTTTTTGAGGGCTAAATTTGGGAGGAGTATTCTGGCAGATCGAACGCAGAGAAAGTTGAATGAGTAGTCCAACTATTTCTTTTATGGTAACGGCGTGGAATATGGAATATATTGTCTCTTTCCTAGGAAGCGCACTCCTATGATTCCGACATTACTATGACGCCTTATGTTCAGTATGATACCTACCCCCCAGAGGAACGCGCCAGTATTTCACCGGTAGACATTGGTAATAAGACTTTTGCTTTTTACTATAAGCTAAGAAGTCTTAAATTGTTCCCAAAACATTAATTTTGGAAATACAACAAATTCTCCTACAGCCAATATGTCCAGTGCATCCGAGGCTGCGTCTCGTCGCCGAACAAGAGTCCGATGCCAATCTCATCCTCGAACATGGCGTAATCACTCATAAATACTAAACAGGAGATTTGTTCTCGGCGAGATTGTCAGTACCTGGGGCACAAAACAGATCCTGAACCACGAGGTCGTAGACGGGAAGCAGTCTTGCCCTAGTGGGGAACGTCGATGCTTCAAGCCAATGTCTCAGCACGAAGATACTATGTGTCAATCTCAAAGGGCTGTACGTATGGTGATTGTCAAGAAGCCAGCAGAGTTGCCTCAGATGTTCGACACACAGATCCACCAGGGATTCCCGTTGCTCAACTCGAGCAGTGCTTCACAGGCTTTCCCGAGAGTCTTTCGGCCTTCTTCCCAGTAACAGAGGGAAGGAAATCCCGTGCCATCATCTCCATCCACGGGCAGTAGCCGTACACCGAATACTGCTAGCGAGTCATTGAAGGCTAGACATATGGAGTTAGAACTCTACCCTTCGCCTCGGAGAATACCGAGACGTTAATTTCCGTACCATAACATAGAGTGAACTACCATGCCCCTAGCAGGTGCTTTCTGAGAATTTGCGAGTGGTTACCGCATGGAGAATAAAGATTAGTCCCACTGCAGCCCCGAAGCAAGATGCTGCGAGATTAGTTTCCATGGTCCCAGTGGATCGCTACTCTATCCGATTGCTAGAGTCTCTCCCGAACAGGACTTGGAGCATGTTGGTCAGGACTGGCCGAAGAAGGAGTAGTCATTTGTCGACGCACAGTAAAGGAAGGAATATGTGCAACTTCTCAATTCGCGGATTTTCGATTTCTTCAGCCAGAGTGGTTGATGTCCTCGGCCTTAATTCTAGGGAGAGAGTCTTGCCACTGTGTCATGTCTTGTTCTAGCTACGTGGTCCTAGTAATGAGTTCCGTGTCCGAGAAATCCTCGTATCAGAGTTATGCGCGTGAATCCTCGCCATTACTTTCCCAAGAATACGGTAGAGAGTTCTTGGTTGCACGAAAAGTAAGTTTCTCGGCGGATAAACATAATATGGGAAAAGGCTGCATCAAGCTTACATGGTTGAAGAGAAACAGATACTGACGTGCCATTTTCTTTGTCGTATTCGATGAGAATCTTAAGTTTGAGCCTCGCGTACTCCTTGGGCACAGTACTAGGTCGGCCGAACGTCATGCTCAGGCTCCTTTGCAGAATAAACTTACCATACTTCTTAATTAAATCTAGGACTAACAGGATGTGGGAAGGATGTTGCATCGCGGGAATACCACTTGAAATTTAAGCAGATGTTTACCTGTCTAGAACCACACATCTATACCAGATACTTTTCCTCATCTCTTGTTCTGCCGGTAACAGTTTGTTGATGCTGCCTTCACTGCTAGGCTATGTGTACTCCAGGCCTGAGCTGCTCGGTGCGTGCCCTGAAGATACTGGGTGGAAAGTAGGATATATTGTACTGGAAGCTGTCAAAGCCGGTATGTCTTGACGTTCAGGTTGCATGTGGATTTGGGGATGCACGGGCCTGTCTCGAGAGTCGTGCCTCGAAGCATTTGTGTCTTGCACAGTTCCTCGGCTCGTTGATAGAAAAGGCCGAGTCGGCAAAGGCGCGATACGTGTCTCCACGGCAAGAGTCAGCCTGAGTAGCAATGGCGAGTATGACATCCAAAAGCGCGAGCTAGGTTCGCCTAATGCCACTGTATTCAGACTGCTTGACTTGGCGGTAAGTCTCCATGAAGGAGGCCTCGTGTATGTATGGGAAAAGAAGCCCCGTGTTGGAGAAGTACTCCTGCACCAGATTCTCTAGAAAATCCTCCCGCGGCAGCACACTGGGACCGGCGGGAAGCTGCGTGGGCTCAGCTGCTGGTTGTTCTGAAGAGAGAACTTGTGGATGGAAGGAGTGATGTCGATCACGCTACCTTCAAAAATGCTTGTCGGCACGGGACCTGATATCTGTGGCAAGCCTGACAAGGCACTAATCCCTGCCACTGTATGCAAGATGATGCACATGAAGGAAATGTTTGCAGACGGGGCTGTATAATCATAGGAAGGGCCGAGGCATGTTAGTTTAGTTCAAAGGAGTAATAAGACTGGGCTCTGTGCAAAACCAGCAAGGAACTTACCAAAGAAGCATCAGTTCAGCTCATCCATAATGAGATGGCCATGCCATCTGTGTCAGTAGGTTCAACTCCTTGCTCTAAATTAACCAGAACTGCATTTTCTGCCCTGAACTCCACGTTTTGCCATTGTAGGGAGGGAGCAAACGCAGCTACAAGTGCATCAGAGGTCACTGAGTTCCTCCAGGTTGACATCTGCACACTGTTGTTGTAGTCATTTGTCTCATCAGATACAAGTTGCTTGTCATACTGCATTGTCTTCTCCATAAGATATTTGAGCTTTGTGTTGATCTCATTAAGAATGCTGATATAGAAGTTATGTTAATAGAGTGAGAACAACATATGCGCAGAGCAGGAAGTCTGAGAAGCCAAGTGCCCTTGTATGCACATCTCATTTACAACAGAAATGGAGCTTGCCTTTACTCACTCTTTGCATATAATTATGTTTATAGCTGAGTCAGGGGTATTATAGGTGCAGTCAAAACACATCCACTCGCAAAGCTCGCATTTTGGACGAGCTCCATTACACTAAAGATAATGGTTTATGTATCAGCACAGGGCCCCCAGGTCTCAAACTCTACAAGGATTAAAATTTAAGGGCACCTCTTGACTTGCACGTACAGCACGGGTTACATGCTAGAGCAATACGACGATGCTTTGTTCCCAGTTCATTCTCATCGGATTTGTCATTATTCTTTTGGAGGTTTTCATGTTGGCTGATCCACCTGACAGGCCTAGGACCTTCACCCAAGGGATTCGCAACCAGGAAGACAGGCAAACGTCAGTGGTGACGCACTACCTCATCAGAAAGGCAGTATCTTTAGGCCTAAGCGGGCAGCTCGGGCTCTTGCAGCATCAAGCCCCTGGAAAAGAACGTAATAGGAAGAGGGCGAAAACTGCGCACTGATGCAGCAAACGAGGGACAGCGGCGTAAGGCTTGATTGGAACAATGACACGATCAAATGGCGGGCACCCAGACCCGCTTTCCGATTTCCGATTTCCGCTCTCTCCATTATTACTACCAAAGCGGCTAGTTGTCTCCACCTTATTACAGCATTAAGAAGTCCTACATACTGTGTAGTGCAGAGTGTTCCTTCCCAGTCGGTGCCAAAATCTCTCACGGTAACAGGCAAAGGGTTGCATCCAATCAAGCGTATTCTACGCCATTCCTCAGCGTCCCGATCTTGCTGATATACACCTCTACCGTGGTCCCTGGCTCGAGAAATTTTGGCGGCTTTTGTCCCGACCCGACTCCTGCAAGCTTTGTGTCAATACTCCTGTCAAGAAACATTACACGTAAGTTCCAGAATTAAACACTCACCATCAGGCGTTCCAGTCATTATCACACTTCCTTTCTGTAGAGTAGTCCCATTGGAAAGAAAAGATACGAGATACGGGACATTGAACAGCAAGTCGCTCAGTCCTGACGACTGGCGCAGCTCACCGTCAACGGTTGTAGTAAGGTGCAGGCTGGACGGGTCAGGCACCAGACTGCTGCTGATGAGAGCCGGGCCTAGGGGCGCAAACGTGTCGAAGCCCTTGGAGTAACCCCATTGGGGAACAGGCCCGGCGAGGTCGGGATCGCGCTGGAGCTTCCGCGACGAGATATCATTGCCAGCTGTGTAAGCGGCAATGTAGTCCAATGCATCTTCTTCAGACACATTTTTGGCGTCCTTCCCAATGATGATGCACTAATGAGGAGGTTAAGGGTATCAGCGTCGCGAACATGCATGCATAAAGGGACGATCAACCTACAAGCTCACCCTCGTAGTCCGGCTGATTGCTCTGGGCAATCTTGGGGATGATCACATTCGCACCATGGTCAAATACCGTAGTCGATGGTTTGAAGAACATGAAGGGAAGCTTGGGCAACTTTCGTCCAGTTTCGCGGACTTCGAGCACGGTAAGCAAGCGCCATGTCGATAGGCATTATGGTGTCCGACATAGTAGAACAAAGTAAAGGCGGAAGGGAGCTGTCGGGGAAGAACTTGGCTGCAACTTTGAAATTGGACCTACTATGGCTGACGTAGTTGAGTCCGATGCAACGAATAATTGGGACGTCAGACTGCGCGAGAGGCCCGAGCAGTGTCTTGACAGTAACGACCTCGTCCGTAACCTTGGTAGCGCCGGTCATATCGTAGATGTCATCACCCTGGATGACTTTGGCCCTGAGGCCAGGGCTTTCCACCAATTGCCCGAGGTCAAAGTCGGGGTTAGGAAGTATGGGCTCACCACGCAGTATGCGGCCATCAGTGGCCACAAATCGGATCAAGCGATCCCAGCTTACAGGCATTGCGGATTCAGAGGAATGTTTGAGGGAAAGTGACGCAGAGAGGTTATCATAGGCTTGGGGGGCATCTGAATAGTGTGACGAAGAGAAACCGGGGTCTAGAGGGTACCCCAGCTCGAAACTATACTTGTATGCCAGAAGTACGGCTGGAGGCTCAGTACGGCGTCGCTACCGAAGTGGAGTCCATTAGCACGTCATGTTCCTACTCGTGCGACGTATTCCGGAAAGCTGCCCCTTTCCGACCCAGCCCCGACGAGCTGCACTGCGTTGGTTCTCCGGAGATAGATCGGAACGATTGGAAGGACGGAGAGCTTCAGACTACATGGCTCGCCGACTTATTAGTGATTGTCCTCAGCCAGCTGGGTATAATAAGGATGATGGTAGAGGTGGGACAAGAGACTTAGTTCTACTGCCGAACTTCAAGGAAAACCGATATTGGTAACATCATTTGAACCGTCCACTATGTCGCCCATGAAAGAGCCTACGCAGACTGCTGTCCTGTCGAAGCGGAACAATGGACCAGAGAGCATCAAGACGTCCGAAGACCTTCTCAAGTCACTCCAAGATGTCAATGTCTCGCCTCTTTGGGCGCAAATGGCCCGTCTGAACCCGGCCTTGCCTAACCCTACGACAATCCCGTTCATCTGGGAGTACGACCGCATCCGGCCCTATCTCATGCATGCCGGAAATCTCATAAAGGAGGAACAGGCAGAGCGTCGGGTGTTGATGCTTGTGAACCCGGAGAAGGGTATGTTCTGATCCCGCCTCATGTCAATATCCCTCTGAAATCTCTAGGAAGTTCTTACTTACCAGGTACCAGCTGCTCCGTACACTACAGACACTTTGTACGCTGGTCTACAACTGGTTATGCCCCGTGAGACGGCGCCAGCGCATCGCCACTCAGCCTTTGCTGTACGCTTCGTAATCGAGGGCAAAGGCGGATTCACGGCTGTCCAAGGAAGGCGGGTGCCCATGAATCCCCGGGACGTCTTGGTAACCCCGCCCTGGAACTGGCATGATCATGGGAAGAAGGGCGCTGGCGAGGAAGGGGGTGACGATTCACCTGTCATTTGGCTTGATGGTCTTGATCTTCCCGAGTTTGTTCATTTCCCTGTCCATTTCAACGAGCACTACAGCGAACCCCGTTATCCAGCCGAGGATGTTGACCAATCGCCCATTGTCTTCCCATGGAGCAAGGTCGAGGAGAAGCTGAATGCTCTCCCCGGACCGTGGGCCGCTGTCCCATATCTCAGGTCCAATGGTGCGGAGAGTAAGTCCTACTTTACTTCTTCTAGCCTCATTGGGATCTCACTGGGTTAATACTGACGTTTATGGATGGCATAGTTGGACGAACAATCGGCGCTCTTGCGGAACGCTTGGATTCCCAGTCCAAGTCGCCGTCAGTCCGTGAGACCGCCTCTTCAGTTTACCATGTGATAGAGGGAACTGGCCACACTACTGTTGGAGAGAAGACCATTTCGTGGAAGCAAGGAGATACTTTCTGCGTCCCCGCCTGGTATAGGTACCAGCACTTTGCTGATGATGAGAAAGTCTATCTCTATCGCTTCCACGATAAGCCGGCGCTTCAGGCGCTAGGGTTCTACCGTCAGGATGGTCAGGATTCCGAGACTTTTGTTACCGAATACTAAGTGTGTGGTGGAATGAATACTGGTCAGAGCTGAATGATACACGGTAGTTACTATGAGCAGAGGCACGATGTTGCTGTACGTGTCTGAAATAGCTTGTCCATGACAGCCATGATATACACATACAATGACACAAAGTCATGAAATGAGTGCACAAGGGCGCCCTTTCAGCACATCTTGGGTCTATTTATTCCATTTACTTAAATTCTTGCGACGAATCTCACGCTAGCTTCCCCCTTCGTCTGGTGGACATATCACCTAGAGAGCTTGACTAAGTACGGAAAAACTGCCTATAGCCATCAGTTTCAGGCTCCAAGCGAGTCCTAATGGAACTAAGAGATATTCATTGACGCAGATGGAGCTATAAAAGTGAACCGCTCTGGGTCTATCCCTGCCGAACCTGGTAGGTGAACATTGTGTTCGACGCGATGGCGTCCTTGTCCTCCAGCTTCCAAGCAGTCTCCTCGCCCATCACAGGGACCCGGTATTCTAAACGGCCACCGGGCGCTGGCAGTCTTTTGTCTGGGATCGTGTGTGGATAAGTCAAGTAGTCGGGCAACAGGCCAAGCTGTTTGAGCACGGTCCCTTGGTCCCACCAGATGTGCTCATGGTAAAGCCGGTCCCCACGGACATTGACCACAGCGTTCATCGGGATATTGAGCTTTCTTCCGGTGGCAGGGATTCCAGGAACGCTGGCCGAGAAGCGATAGTTAGGACATGTACCTTCCTTTGGGTCGTGTCACACCACTGTACTTACAGCCAATCCATCTGGGAGTTATGTGTGCACCTGAAAAGATATTCATCTATGACCCTATCAATGCCCATAGAGCGGCTGATGAGGACAGTATCAATGTCATCGGGATTCCGGAAGATGAAGTGATCACGATAGAAGACTGTCAGTTTCGCGCGGCCGATCCCACCGGTGAGCTGTCAAGGCATACCTGTCAGTCTCTATGTCTTGTCTCAGGACTCGAAATGATGCAAAGCAAACCCGAACAATCCGCAAGGCACAGACCATCAGATAGAACGTGGAAGAGAAGAAAAATGGCCGAAGTAAAAGGTATGTACTGACGGTTGGAACATGATTGACATATGGTTCTTGCACCATTGTACCCATGGTACATTCCAACGAGCGGTTCTCAAACTCATAATACGTGTGCTCATCCCACAGCGCCTCCAGGTCGAAGTAGGGCCCATCAAGAAGCTTCTTAAAAAAGGTGAGGTTCCTTGTATGGGATATTCCCTCAGCAGAGTAATCAAACGTATCCTGGAAGGGGAGGGAGAACAGAGCAGAGGTCACGGTGGGATAGCTGTAGGATGCCAGGTCGGCCGTGCGAGAAAGAAGTTGAGTTGCCTTCCCGGCAAGATGCTGCACGAGAGGAAGGGAGGTTGGGAAAAGCGACTGGGCAGACTGCAGATCGCCATACACTGCAGCCCCTTTAATTTGGGGGAATGAAGTGAGTGTGCTGGCTATGCGGTTCCAGAGATCGGGAGTGTATGCTGTGCATTTGAGTCAGCATGAGAGGCAAGACTATTGATGCAAACTCATATCACTAGGTGGGGAGTACAAGTTGCAGGTGTCTTCTACTGAGTGGGCTAGACGAACCAAGGAGGCCAACGCCGCTGTTCTTGGGCTTCGTGGAGGCGGAGGCGGCAATCGCAGCGAGAGCCACCCCAACCGGATCCGCTACAGCATCCAGAGCCGCCTCGGTAATCTCAACCACGACAAAGCTTTCTTCGGCCCATTTCATGAGAGGAGACGGAACCCCCCCTTGTACTTTCAGGGTATTTGAGCCGGCCGTGCCAGTGGTCGGCACGACGACAATGAAGCCAGGGCCATAACCCCTGCGAGACAAGGGGTGGGCGAGAGTGATGCCCCGGGAGACCTGCTCTAGGCGGGTGTCAGGGAGGAAGGGCAGCTCGGCATATTTGCTGTTCATGATGGCGTGCGTACGCTCGGCGGGCTGGATTAGGATGGGTTTGTGTCAAAACTCGGGCTGAGAGACAGGGCAGGCGAATCCTTGACGAAGACGGTGGTGTGAATCCGGTCAACTCATACTAATCGGGACCAGATTTCTTTTTCTTTCTTTCTACCCACCCCTCCCCCCAGCTTGATCAATTACATGACAGCGAACACCACTATCGTTCTACTGTCTCGCCGTCTCCCGAAGCTATCCTTCGTCTTTCAAGTTAGACGATAGCTTGACTCAGTGCTAGCTGAGTATCCCTGTGCGAAAGGAGGTTCTGGGTGGCATTGGTTGACGTTTCGGAATGCAGAATGCGGAATCGGAACCGGAATCGGAATCGGAATCAGGGATCGTCACCACTCTATCCAAGCAAGCCCAAGTCGACCGGGAGGGGCGCCAAAATCATGAAGGCAGTGGTGGGTCAGACATGACTGTCAGCCTATCGCTTTATTTTATCCACCCCAAAATTATCAATCTCTTATCGGGATAGTCTAGCCCAGAAGAGTACTTTGGTGTTCGCTGCATATTATCGCTATGGCTTCCGGACTCCCAAACCAATGCTGCACTCAGGGTTTCAAGCACAAGTACGTATGCGCGATATTTTTTTGTCTTTTTGACCTTGGCCTAATCTCTTGGACAATGGGCCCCTATTGCTCCGTATTGAGGTGCAGCTGGCTGACGTTATACATGGCTGTCCTCTTGTTGTGTAGAGGAGAACCCGCAGGCAGTATCATCAAAGTATCCGGAAAATGGGACGCCTACGTTGCGACGGCTCAGGGCCAGAACAAGCGAAAGAACACAGCGCTATTACTTCTGCCAGATGTTATCGGAATCTGGATGAACAGTAAGCTGCTTGCTGACGAGTTTGCTTTTCACGGTTATACCTGCATGGTGCTGGACATTTTCAACGGTGATGCTCTGACGCTCAACGACCTTGTCTCTCGGAACATCCCGAAGTGGGTGTCTGAGGGTTCTGATGGGAAGAATCCTCACACGCCCGGGGCTATCGACCCCATTGTTTTTGCTGCAATTGAGACCCTGAAGGTGGTCTATGGGGCTAGCAAGGTAGGATCGGTGGGGTACTGTTTTGGTGCCAAGGTACGCTGCTCTGAGCTCGTGGTTTGGCCTCCTCTACCCAGTGCCTATGCTGACTAGCACGTCGTTTTTTCAGTACACCGTCAGACACTTGGGGTCGGGAATTGACGTCGGTTATCTCGCTCACCCAAGCTTCGTCACTGAAGAGGAGCTCGGCGCCATCGCGGGTCCGCTATCCATCGCTGCGGCCGAGCAAGATCACATCTTCACGACTGAGGATCGCCATCGGTCAGAGGCTATTCTGTCCAAGACAGGCAATCCATTCCAAATTTTCCTTTACTCTAATATGGCCCATGGTTTCGCGGTGCGTGGAGACATGGAGGACAAGAACCAGAGACTGAACAAGGAACAGGCGTTTCAGCAGGCAGTCAGTTGGTTTGACCGGCATCTGTGAATGGGATCAGCTCGTATTTGTAATAATTAGACGTACCTATATACTCTGTAGCACGTCTGCTGTTACACAGTGGCAGGGCGTAGTGGGTCCGCGAACTCCACTGCCGATGGCCAAGTCCCCTGTACATGCAAGTTCCAACGCGAGCGAGATCCGCAGATATTCATGGAGCGTTTTGGAACCTCGTGAAACGTCCTCAAAGTGCCAGGGCCAACAGCAGGATAATCTTCTCAATCCCACAGAGCAGGCAACATAACGTGTCTCTGGAGGAAGTAATAAGAGGGTATCCCAGGCCGCGAGCCGGAAGAGCTCGCCGGAATAGGGCCACGTGCCTACCGGATAGAGCAGGTACCCTCGGTTGTACCTTATCGGGAATCAAGGAGCACCCGCTGCATGGGGACGAAAGCCCAGGGGCAGTTCGCCGCTTCAGGAATTGCGCGGACGCTAAAATGCGGGGTCGGGGACGCTGAGTATAGCACGGACCCTGATGCGCCCTGGCATGACGCCCTTATCGCCCAGCTCAACTGCAGAAAAGCTCCTCAGGCCTCTTCTGCTTCTGATCTAGAGAGAGTAGAAAGCAGTATTCTCTGCTACGGTTTAGACTTTGGTTCCCTATTCCCTCCTTTCCAGCAGTAAGCGCTCGGATCAACAGCTCCCTTCACCTCTCAAAGCTACTATTACGTAGGCGATCTCTGTCTGCGGAAGGACTTTATCTCCATGGAAGACATGCAGGCCATAATGGGCCAGAGGGGAGACAAGCGACCGCTCCAGCAGCAGACAACCAACGAGGCATACAAGAGACGTGCTCCTTACGCACCCCGGGCCTGCGATGCTTGTCGACGGCGCAAGGGACGATGTGATGGTCGCAAGCCATGCGAACACTGCGTCAGCAGATCCATGGAGTGCAGTTATGGCCCCTCAAACAATGGCGATGAGAGGCAGGCCAATGAGAAGGCCCGGGGGGGTGCCGGAGCGGCAGGCACGGGCAGCACGGATTCCCAGCAGGAGCAGCTCCAACTCCTTCAACAACTACGGCAGCAACGCCGAGACGCCGGCTCCACGCCGACTCCAGACAGCACGCTGAGCTCCCTCGGCGGACTTGTCCTTTCGCTCCAGGACCAGCTGCATACGCTGACATCATTCATAATGGATAATCGTCAGGCATTGGACACTGGACACAGCCGGAATGCTCTTGCCTCTATGCCTGCCGCCAACAAGGATGCTGAAACCGACCTCACGCTGCAGGCTCAATCCTCAGACTCCTCGTCATCATCGTCGGGCGTGGAGAAGTCGCTGCCAGAAGCCAACTCAGGACTCAAGCGTTCGGCGATTCCTTTCTATGGGCCAACGAGCCCGGAATACAGCCTCAACGCGGCCAGGATCACCATTTCGCGTGACAAAAATCAGGTCCAAGTGACGTCCCGCCGGCAGCGCATGCCAAGCTTGAGCGAAGACATGAGCGACGACGATGAAGACCAGTGTAGCACTCTGGTAAATGACGGCGATAATCCTAGCTTTGTAGCTGATGTTTCCGGTCTGGCACCTGCTCGCCTGTCACATGGACTGCTGCGGTTCTCCAACCTCCTGTCTCAGAAGGAGGCAAGTCGTCTCCTCGGGGTCTACCAAGAAATAATCGGGGGCATCCACCCCATTTGCAACGTCGAGGGCTTGTCAAAGCAGCTTGACCGCTGGTACGGACCATCACCAATCACCGGAAATGGGAGGGGACTCGAGCAGCGCGACGTAGATGACCTCCTTGTCTTGGGTCTCGCACTTGCTACGGCGCTCAGCGCCGAGTCCGTGTCGCTTTCTGACTTGGCTAGAGAGCTCTATGATGGGTTAAAGGACACTGTTATTGCCAAGTTTGTCACCCCCGTGCCGACGGAGAAGGATGTGTCTATTACTTTGATGATGGTTCGTTGATGCTTCCTGTCCATCTTTTCGCCTTTCACGCCCTCATTTCCGCCGATAAGATTATTATATTCTAGCAGTTTTATCTCCCTATTTATTATGGCTGGGTAACATGGGCCCTAACAGCCGGCAACAGGGCTTTTACGAATACTTCAACGGTAGGCTCCGAACGGCGTGGCGGATGTGCGGCCTCGCGGGCCGTATAGCCATGCAATTGGGGATGCATAGTCGCGAAGTATCCCAGCGAATGGAGAATGAGGGGCGGTTTGCTGAACTCGCTACGATGACTTGCAGCCTCGTCGTCTTGGATCGTCAATGGAGCGCCGCGGCCGGCCTACCGCCTAACTTCCAAATGACTGACTTTGACTCAGCTCAACCTAGTGCCGTATGTTTCCTTAGTCGTGCAGTTATTTTGCACGTTGAAATTATGGCGGATGCTAACTATTCTGGTGCTGTAGACCCAAAACCCGTACTTGAAGGCCATGATGACATTCACTCTCATAAGCCATAGGTTCAACGAGCCTATATCCCGTGTTGCTCGAGGCGAGAGCTTCGATGACAACGACGCCTTCGAAGTAACCGTCTTTCAGATTGAACAATGGCGGAGACGAACCCTTGAAAAGCAGCAATTCACGCACGCACTTGCCTGGGAGTCGGCACCAGCCACGCGACCCCCCTCCTGGACGACGATGCTCTATCTCCGCGCCAACGCGGTTCGGGCTATCCTTCTGAGGCCCTTCTTCCTGTCGTCGCCCACGCCTGTCGCCAGCAAGAAAATCCGACCAGCCCTGGAGGTCATTACAGACTCGGTTACCACACTTTCTATCCTTGACCGGACCACCGACACGTACCGGAAGCAACATCCCCAGTTCCAACACTTCCTGGCGTCTGCCTGTGCGCTTCTCTTTCTCGTCGTTGCATATACAGCACGTAACCACGCGGCCCCCAGCATTCAGGAAGACCTGCCGCACGACTACGCCGAGACGGTCCGGCAGAACTTTCGCAGGTCATTGGCCTTGTCTGCTACGTACCGGGATTCATCTTCCTCGTCGCGGAGGTTGTGGAAACGTCTCACCGCCATGCGGGAGCCGCTAATGCGGCTAGATGTCCTTCCCCAGGATGAAGAGTTGAATATAGAGAGTAGTGGCAGCAATACTACGACTATCAACGTCAATACTGGCAGCCTCAAGAGCAAACCCAACAATAGTAGCATCAGCAATAGTCGCAGCTCCAACAACAATATTAACCCTACTTCTTTGTCCGCAGCTGGAAACGACGGCCGGGCTGGCGCTAGTAACGATTTGTTGGAATTTCAAATCATGAATAGCAGCAACCTGGCTTCCAAAGAAGTTGACGGCCCTTACAAGTCCGCGACCACGCAACTGGACCTAGGTAACATGCAGTACGCGCGTCACGACGGCCTATCCTATTTCGACATGACTACGTCTCAAGTGGCGGCTGGCTCACGCGATACCGAAATCTCCGTGCCGACAGGCCTGGAGACCATGGAGTTCTCCGGGGCCGATTTCTTGGGGAACGACAACGGGTTGGTAGATTCCTTCGCCTTCGATCGGCAGACTTGTGATGGTGCAGCTTTCTTTTCCGAGGCAGGTTTGTAAAATGCGTCTGTGGTGATTATGGGACCTCCAATCCCCTATTCTGTATGTCTCTTCGGATACAACTAGCTATTTCGTGTGTACACATGAGGTTGGCATGGATGTGTGTGGGATGAAAGGTCTCCAAGCGGCTGCTTTCTGTGTATAAACATGTGGCGCGATTTAATGACGCTTATTGATATATGCCTCTCCATTGGTTCCATGATTACCTTAATGACCACCTTATCAAGGACCCCATGCGACACACGGTATCCATACCCCCCTGGGCGGATTGGTGATAACTGAAGAGCCGACAGCTAGTCGAAGTGGAGTCTAACGTGCTGACATTATTGGCTTCTCATTGAACTTTTTGCCTCAGCATACAGTTTTTTTAAGTCGATACCTGCAAGGTATGCATGTCTAGTATTTGCAACTGTGTGGTAGTCTATGTATCGGATCCCAAGCCGCACTTCCCCTTCCATCCGTTACTTAGAGTTCGCGTCCCACCCGGGTTCATACCCGACATATCCGATGTTGGAGTCCAACCTTACTCTAACCTGGGACATATCGGAACGCTCTCACCTAGGGCTCTCTACCAGTGGTATGAATGCTATGCAAGGAACCCGATACTTTATGATTCAAGAAAGACTTCAGCGGTAGATATCTAAGAATAAAGGGGGAGTAGCACGTGAGTGAGTGAACGAAAGGGTAGTGAAGACTTGGTTTGGTTCATACCTGTAAGGTTTAAGATTTATTGGAATTCCAGTCAAACCCGGTCCACCTCTTAAAGACGCTAGAGTGAATGCCAAAAGAATCTAACATACGCCCTACACTCTGAGTGATGATATCGTCTATGGTCTTAGGCGCCGTGTAAAAAGCAGGAACGGGCGGGAAGATGACAGCTCCAGAGCGCCGGAGAAACAGCATGTTATCCAAGTGGATATCACTCAGTGGCGTCTCACGCACCGCCAGGAGCAGCTGGCGGCCCTCCTTCAGAGACACATCTGCAGCCCTGGATATGAGGTCGTCACAGAAGCCAGTGCGGATAGCGGCCAGAGTCTTCATGCTGCAAGGCACGACCATCATGCCATCGTGGACAAAAGAGCCGCTGGCAATGGGCGCTGAGAGATCCTTGGACGTGTACGCGCAGGTTGCGAGCTGCAGGATGTCTGACTCGGTAAGCGACGTCTCGTACTTGCCCGTTGCCATGGCCCATTTGCTCATGACTAGGTGGGTCTCGACTCCCAGGTCGCGGAGCATTTCGAGGAGGCGGATGGCGAAGACTGTACCCGTAGCGCCGGTGATCCCTACCACGATCCTTTTCGGGCGGTTTGCCCAGGTTCTGGGGGGAGATGTGCCGAAGGCACGGGGGCTGTTGGCCTGGGTCCTTCTTGGTGGCTTGGCTGACGGGCTACTCAGCCGTCGAGCGTTGACAACTGGTGATGAGTAGGAGAAGCACCGCGAGGCCGATACTGGGAAGCAAACTGAGGATGGGCTTGGGAAAGATGGCCATCCTCTAGATATCGGTCGAACCATGACGGAATCCAGCACAGAGTTCAGGACGTCCGACCTCGCACGGGTTTTCATTGTCGTCTCATAATGGACTATTTCCTTATGACACGATTACCATAAATCGTATCGCATACTCAGCCGAGCCTACTGCTAGTCAAACAGGAGATCCGCTCTGAGCCAGCTAAGTGTTCAGTTCCGGGGCTTTCCGGACCCTGCATCACTTATCGGTACCATGTTCCGACGCACATCATGGTACGCTAGCCATATTGAGCCAAACCAGTTGGAAGTACCCGCTTGGGCCTGGATAGATGATGGGGCTTTGTGGCCAAAAAAAAAACGACTCAGAGGCCGATGTGTATGCAGCCCTGCAATTCAAAGATACTCGACGAGAGTTACGCCCTCCGACGACCACACCATGTCAAAACAGTCCGTTCGCAAACTCCAAGTTGACGCCGCAGCGATCAACGCTCAGCTAGACTTCCGCACGTTCATTGACGTCCTCCGCCAAGATGGCGATCTGGCCGAGATCAACCGCGAGGTGGATCCCCATCTCGAGGTCGGTGCTATTGTGAGACGGGTGAGCGAGACCAATAATAGAGCGCCACTATTCAATAATATCAAAGGGGCCAAAAACGGGGTCTGGAGGATGTTTGGCAACGCCGCGAGTCTGAGAGGGCATGGCCGCGATAAATACGGCCGGGTAGCCCGCAACCTGGGCTTGCCTAGGGACGCATCATGGCGAGATATCTGCGCCAGGACTCAATCTGCCAAAGCCTCCAAGCCTCTGGAGCCGCGAGTGCTGCAGACGGGACCGTGCAAGGAGAACAAAATTCTCAACCCCAAAGAAATTAACCTCCATTCACTGCCGGCTCCGCTGCTCCATCAGGAGGACGGCGGTAAGTATATCCAGACCTACGGTGTGCACATTCTACAGACGCCGGACGAATCGTGGACAAACTGGTCTATTTTCCGCGGCATGATCCACGACAGAAACCATATCGTGGCCCAAGTCAACCCGAGGCAGCACAATTATGTCGTCCGCGAGAAGTGGCGAGAGCAGGGCAAGACCGAGGTCCCGTGGGCGCTGGCTTTCGGCATCCCCCCGGCCGCGACTATGGCGGCTGCGATGCCCATCCCGGAGGGCGTGTCGGAAGGAGAGTACGTTGGGGCTATTGTCGGCACGCCTCTGGACGTAGTCAAGTGCGAGCTGAGCGATCTGATGGTGCCGGCGAATAGTGAGATCGTTATGGAGGGCTTCATGTCTCTCAACGAGAAGGCCTACGAGGGTCCGTTTGGGGATTATCTCGGATATGCCTTTGATGACGACCGTCGCATGATGCCACTTTTTCGGGTTGAGGCCATAACCTACAGAAACGATCCCATTTTTCCCGTATCTGTCCCGGGGAGAATCACAGATGAGTCGGTAAGTTTGTGGTCCGGACTAATTTTCCGAGAGATCAAAGCGTGTCATCAACTGTTTTAGTGCTAGGGTTGGATTGCTAATGTGTCTTCATAGCATACAACCGCAGCCCTGGCGGCAGCCGAGATCCTCACATTTTGCAAGAGCCAGAACCTGCCCGTCAAAGACGCCTGCGCACCCCTGGAGACCATGGCAACCTGGTGCGCGCTGCAAATCGACGCGTCGAAGCTGCGCGCCCTAAAGACCAACTCGAAGGACTTCTGTACAGAGCTAGGCAACCTTCTGTTCCATCAGAAATGCTCCATGCTTGTCAACCGGTTCCTCCTTGTGGGCGACGATGTCGACATCTACGACTTCAACGATTTGACCTGGGCATTTGTAACCCGATGCCGGCCCGTCAGAGATGATTACGCCTTTGACGATGCTCCGGCCCTGCCACTGACGCCTTACCAGTCCCACGGCGGCGGCGATCCCAGGCGCGGTGGCAAGACAGTCTCGGATTGTCTTTTCGCCATGGAGTATAAGGACGGCCCGAACTTCCTTAAGGTTGACTTTGCCACCTCTTACCCTGTCGAGATCCAGGAGAAGGTCTTGGCATCTTGGAAGGACATGGGCTTTCATGATTAGATACGAGCGGAAATTGATATGGAGATTTCTTGAGGACTTTTAGTCGGGTCCTAGGACTAGGAAACGGTGGCGTGCATTTGACAGATGTGGGGGATCCGCTATCTCGGAACCGGCCAATTCGCAAGATGGGTCTGATATGCACCGTATTAACTAGGATGAAATCCGAGTTAGGTAGCTCGGGTACCATGATACCTGTGGCGTTCGGCACGTTCCTAAAGGACGGAAATCCGTATCACCTATTCCACTCCTGTCGTTACTGCGACCTGCCCCCCCCTGTTCAGTAAAATTGATGTTTCCGGACGGCCTTCTGGCGTGTTTTGTCTCGACTGGGACTAGGGTGCCCAGGCCCTAAAACACGCGGAAGCATCGAGACGATGAATAGAAAGTCACTTCAGCCATCTGCGCACAGCATCTGTAATCGAATCCTTACTAGAGTACGGACGATCTGACTCTTTACCGCCAAGTAACGTCCCCATTATTCACATCAAACTACCCTGAATATGGAAGAGAGAAGGTCCTCCGGCCTGGATGAGGCAGCCGTACCCAAGGATGCGAAGGCGAGGCTGGCACTGGAACAAACCGTCTTGGATTCCACTGCCGAATCCAAGCTTCGCCTCAAAATCGATTTGTACCTGATGCCTCTGATCAGCATTATCTACCGTGAGGCAATAAATGCATACACTCTCGAACGTTGTCCACCCCTCTAACAGGTATCGCCCGCAGTTCTGTGCTTCATCGATCGCGCGAACATCGGTATGTTTCTCTGTCATGGCATGTCCTCGGAGGGCCCTCCGTCTGTCATCGTGCATCTAATCAACCCAATGCCCATAGGCAACGCCAGGGTCGCCAGTCTGGAGGAAGACCTGGGCATGTCAGGTTACCAGTATAATGCCTGCCTCTCAGTCTTCTACATCTCATATATACTATTTGAAATCCCCCTCAACATGTGTTGCAAGTGGGTCGGACCTGGTTGGTTCATCCCGGTCTGCTGCATCGGCTTCGGTATCTGCACCATTGGGACAGCGTATGTCAAAAACTTCTCTCAGCTCTGCGCTCTGCGGTTCCTCCTCGGAATGTTCGAGGCTCCGATGCTACCAGCGAATGTCTACTATTTATCTCGCTGGTACAGACGAAGTGAGCTGACCTTCCGTCTCTCGCTATTCATCATTTCGGCCTCGCTGGCCGGCGCGTTTGGCGGACTTCTCGCCTCTGCCATCTTGAGGCTTCCCGACATCGGATCCGTTCAGTCATGGAAGTTGATATTTCTCATAGAGGGTGAGTATGGGCTAGGAGCGGAGAGTCGTTGGCACTGTATTGCGCGTAGGCTGATTTGATCTGCGTGCAGGAATCATCACTGCCATTGTCGGGTTCATCGCCCTGGCTACCTTGACAGACCGGCCTGAGAGCGCGATTTGGCTGACGGCGGGGGAAAAGACATTGGCTGCTGACCGCGTCAAGTCAGAGAGAATTGGAACGACGGAGGTCATCGACAAGTACACCAAGAAGAAGTTCGTAGCCGGGATCACGAGCCCTGTTGTGATTACAACTGCCATGATCTTTCTCTTGAACAACATCACGGTCCACGGACTCTCCTTTTTCCTTCCGACGATTGTGCAGACCATCTTCCCAGAGAGAACAGTTACTGACCAACAGCTCCTCACCGTCCCACCGTACGCTCTCGGCACCGTCATGTGCCTGATTTTCTGTTACCTCAGCTGGAGGCTGGACAAGCGAGGCATATTCTTGATCATATTCGCACCCTTCTCTATTATCGGTTATAGCATGTTCCTCGCCACGTCAGTAGCGCATGTCCGCTACGCAGCGACATTTCTGCCTGTCTGTGGCATCTTCGCATACGGAGCCATGACCAGCTCGCACGTCTCAGCAAACCTCCTCTCAGACACGGCCCGTTCCTCGGGAATCGCTTTCACGGTTATGCTCAGCAACATTGGCGGGCTAATCTCAACATGGGCCTTCCTGTCGTTCGACCGGCCGCTCTACCGAATCGGCAATGGCTTGAACCTGGCCGCGCAATCGACCATCTTTATTCTCGCCGTTGGAATGTATTTTTGGATCCGCGCCACGAACAAGAAAAGGGCCTCGAGGAACGTCGAAGCCGAACTGAGCGGACTGAACGTGGCTGAGATACAGGATCTCGACTGGCACCATCCCGGCTTCAGGTTTCGCAATTAAAATGTTAAGAGATCGGAAAACTGCCGGCAATGGCCCTAGAGCATCCAGTTACCTCAGAGTCTGTACCAAAGATCTTTTTAATACGCGCCAGCGCCGAATTGCTATTACAAGCTTGCGATGTTAAGAGCATCGACGCGTGACAATCACTGCTGCTGTAGGGATACGATCTGTGCGATTTCAAAATGCTGTGTGCTTGAATCGATTGATATTACGGTCTTCACGATTACACAAAGCAATTGGTAGGCTGGCTCCAGACGCGTTCAATCCTCAGAGTCCTTTCCGCAGCCCCTACCCCTCCCACTCTCCACTTAGCCTAGTCAGGGCACCGGGAACGCAAGGCGGAATGAATGCAACGTACTCGGATCTCTTCCGGTATCTTCCGCTCTACCACAAATTTCGGCTTTTTTCCGAATAACGCTCTGTCTCCGGCCGGAACGAAGCCAATGATGGGAAGATTCAGGCTGACGGTTCATCCGGGGTAGCTTGCGTGTAATCAAGGCTATTGCATTAGACGGCGGCCTCCCAGATGGAGAGTTACTATCCTGCAAAGTTTAGTTTGTATGTAACGTTCGATAATATGGGTATTGCCCCGGTTAGTTCACACACCTTGTAACCTACACGAGTTTGAGAGAATACCACTTTTGCACTATGACAATGGACATATACGATGTAGTTGTGGTCGGTGCCGGTATGTAACATGTGATGAAGCTCAGATTTTCAGGTATAGTCAGGTACTAACAAAAATATTACTTCTCTCGCAAAGGCTGGTTCGGTCTCTCTGCTGCGAAGACGCGCCTTGAGCTACACCCTTCTGAGAAGCTCATCGTGCTGGACTCGGCCAGCAGCTTCGGCGGCAGCTGGTCCCAGGACCGACTGTACCCAGGCCTCAAGTCGAACAACTTTTGGGGGTCATACGAACACCCCGACTTCCCCATGGTAGAGGAAATCTATGGGGTCAAACACGGAGAACATATCCCGGCCGTGGTTTTGCACCGTTACCTGACGGATTTCGCGAAGCACTTCGGAATCTACGAGAGGACGAAGCTGAATACTGAAGTTCGGCATGCTAAGCAGGGCGAAGACGGCATATGGGAGCTGTCCACTGTGATCTCGGGGGTGGAGACTACCGTTCACACTCAAAAGCTTGTTGTTGCGACAGGTCTCACCTCACAGCCGAACCTCCCCACCTATGTCGGCGAAGAGACATTCACAGGCGTCAAATTCCACGCCAAGAACTTCTGCGAGCACGGAGACACCACCAAGACGGCGAAGAATGTTGTCATCGTCGGCTGCGGGAAATCAGCCTATGATTGCGCCTACGCCTACGCTACTGCTGGTAACGCCCATGTCGATCTTCTCGTGCGGCCATCAGGTCAAGGACCCGTCTGGCTATGCCCTCCCTATGTAACGCCCTTCCGTAGAATGATGGAAGAGCTGCTACACACGCGGGTTTTGACCTGGTTTAGCCCAGCTCCATGGGGTGCAGAAGATGGGTATGGGGTTGCTCGTGAGTGGTTGCACAAGACAGGAATTGGCAGGCTTCTCACAGCCAACTGGTGGAACACCATGAGCAATGAGGTCATTGATGCTCATGGCTTTGACAGGCACCCAGAGCTGTTTAAGCTGAAGCCCTGGCAGCCGGCTTTCTGGACCGGAAGTGGCGTTGGCATCCACAACTTCGATTCCAGTCTGTGGGATCAGGTCAGAGAGGGCAAGATCCACGTCCATGTTGCCGACATAACTATTCTGGACGGCGAGGATGTCCACCTTTCAAACGGAACAGTCCTCCAGGCTGACGTTATCTGCTGTGCAACTGGTTGGAGAAAGGAATCGACAATTACGTACGAAGGAGTCCAACTTGAAGGGCTGGGGCTTCCGATTCCCACCGATAAACAAATCCGACTATGCGAAGAAGCTGACCGCGAAGTGTTGGACCGCTTCCCTATTCTCGTCAATCAACCAGTTCTGCGCTATGAGCGTACCAAGACTGAGCCTTTGCGGTATTACCGTTTCATGGTCCCACCATCCCAGTTTTCTAAACGAAACCTCGCCTTTGCAGGGATGGTATCAACTGTCAGCACGGCCTCGTTTGCCAACGCCCAGGCCCTCTGGATCTCTGCTTACTTTGATGGGAAGCTGAAGAGAGAGCCCAAGGGGGATGACGAGATTATTAAAGACGTCCTGCTACATACTCAGTTCGGCAAGTGGAGATACCCATGCGGGTATGGGGACAGGCTCCCTGACTTCTCATTTGAGGCGCTCCCCTACGTGGATTTGTTGCTGAATGACTTGGGGGTCAAGATTCACCGCAAGTCCACACAGATTGCAGAGATTGTTGAGCCATACAAGCCAAGAGATTACCGTGGATTGGCTCAGGAGTGGCTCAGCATGAATGGATATAAGTAGGAGGCGGTACCCGGGAGAGAATATAGCGACGGAGTTGTTTGATCGATCTGGCGACTTCGATGGCGACGAATGATAATGGGAACATGCTTGTCTGAGATGTGATCCCCCGCGAATGGAAGCTCTTTGACATAATGTTGCAGCTACATGAATATTAAATTTACCCCATTTTTCATTGAAAGGAATAAATAACGCCTCCATGGGCTAATTACCCCCAAGTATATTGATCAGAAGGTAGCCATAAGTAAGATCCTGGTAGCCGTATAAGTCTAGACTTCGGCTGGCACAGCTTGCAGAAGGGCGGGGTTTAGCTCCAGCACAACACACATCCTAATCGTCAGCTGTTACTACTTTCTTTACTCTCCTCTAAATCCTCCAGTTACCGCTCACACTCTACGTGCTCTTGTTTGCGATCCGCCACGCTTAAGTATACTATAGACAAGGGTCATGACAGTTTCTGGTTATCTAATGATTAATTCTAGTGGCCCGTATACTGGAAATACTGAACCGATGATAATCGCAGAGTATAATTTCAAAATATGAGAATGGTAGTTGGGTCAATGAGTTTCTGGCTTAAAGGCATATCTATGAAGGTTTGCCATTTTATCTGAGGTAGGCAGCTTTCTTAATTTCCGTGCTGAATATGAGAATTATTAACAGGACCGGCACCTCCCGCTGCCCTAATATGGCCCTTGGTAGATCAAATCTTCGCCTTGTTTAAGCCTCGGTTCACCTTGTCATGTGTTTCGATGAACTTCTTGTAGTTGGGAAATAGACCCTTGGGATCCCACTTTTCCCGAATCTTCAAGAATTGAGCCAACGCAGTGTCGGACATGACTTTGCCCTGCGGAGGAATACAGTTAATATCAAGCGTGGTGCCATACATCTAATGGCACGGCTTCGGGGTTGAGTAGAGAATCTCACGTTGGTATCATCACAAGTGACGTCGTAGTCAGCTACATAAACTCCGGCGGCTGCTGGGAGTGCACGTCGGTATCTATCGCGCATCGGCCTGTAAATACCGGGCTCGAGCTTGGGATCTGTCCACTGAGTAATGGTCGAGATGTAATACTGCTGCGGAATGCTGACTGCCGAGTCGACCTCGTCGGGCACGATATCGCAGGTACAGATGAACACAACGGAAGTGCGCGTGGGAAGCTCGAGGAGCGCTGGCTTGACAGCGGAGAGAAGCTTAATCGACAGCGTCAGCGCCACATCCGGGATCAAACGTAGGGCAGAATCAACATATATAGAATGGTATTGAGTGCGGTTGCGGGGATACGTACTTGAGGCATTGGAATTGAAGGCTCACTGAGCATACTCAGAATGGTCCACCTCTTGTCGCCGCCAAGGCCAACGAAGCCACGCTTCTTTTTGAATATGCGCTGGAAGGATGTGCTGGTGACTGGCTTCATTTCCAAAAGGGAATCCTTCACATCAGCCGGCATGTTGTCGTATGCACTGAGAAGGATTCTAGCCTGTGGCTTCGTGTCGGCATAGCAGAGTAGGCTGAGGTTCATGTGTAAAATGCCGGGTTTTGGGATATCGTCACCAGAGCAAGTCGGATCATATTTCTCAGGGTAGTATATGGTGATGTTGAGATCTGTGCCGTATTTGGGGGTCTCGTCTCCCTTTGTCAGGGCCCATGTCATTAGTGTCTCGTACTTATTTCCGACCTCAAAGGTGAAGGTGCGTTCCCAAAGAGTCGATGCTGGAATGGTGCGACCCCAGAACCGCGTTACAACGCCGAAGAAGCCGAGACCACTACCCCGGGCCGCCCAAAACAGGTCCTGGTTCTCGGTTCTGCTCGCCGTTAAGACTCGGCCGTCGGGCACGACAATTTCCATCTTGGTGATCCAGCTCTGAGCTGTCGCCCCCCAGCCCCGTACGAACCAGCCTTGACCCCCGGCAAGCAAGAAGCCGCCCGCCGCAACAGTCGGGGCGTGGCCATGGGGGAAAAATCTTTTGATTTCTGCCAATTTGGCTGCTACCTCCTCTACTCTGACTGCAGGACCAAAGGAGATCTCCTGTGTGACGACATCATAATCGATCTGGCGGTTCAAGAAGGAAGTGTCGATCATGACGCCGTCTTGGACCAGCGCGCCAAGACCGAAGATGTGGCCGGAACTGCGAATACCAACGTGGACACCAAGCTCCGCCGCTTTGAGGAGCGCTGCTGAGACATCTTCTGGAGTCTCTGGTAGATGAATCTCTTGTGGGTAGCGATCCGGAGTCGCCGCACTGGGGTTGTTTCGTCGACAACGCTCGTACTCTGGCGTTCCTCTGACGAGGACTCTGGAGGAGTACTGAGGATGGATAATGTATGGTGTCGAGGCCATCTCGGTCCGTGGGGTGATAACCATAATACCAACATAAATTGAACAAGTGCAGGTCAGTGGTTGAAGCTCTATACAGCGCAGTGTTTTGGGGCCGGTTTCCCCAGTGTATAGCCCTCAGCGCTTTTGAGCACACTGAGAGCAATTGTACGCACTTTTACCAAGACAGCACTTTAACTCACACAGCATACAAGAATCTAAGGGCGCATATTGTCTGTACCTGTGCATGTATTGCTAGCCTCCTCACTGCGGGAAACGGCGAACCAGGGTACAGGGTTCCGGCGTTCCGTACATTGGTTCCGACCGGTCATAGCCAACTTTTGGACACACGGACAACTTGTAACCAATGGAGTGAGCTATCTAGCAATGCGGCCGCAGATTGGTATTTACCTGGTACAGATCCTCCTAAGTAAATTTGACGTTACTGGCGTTTGAGCCTGTTCTGGTTGACATTGAATCCTTGCCATGCATGAAACCCCGGTTCCCAACATCTCTTCTGTCAATAACTACTGCACCATCGGCCATTAACAAAGCGGCAAAATGTAAGAGTAATGGAGAGACCGCATACTTGGGCCTACATCTAATCAGTTGTATTAGGACAACATATTCAGCGTCATATTCTTTCTTCGAGGCGCTGGCTCAGGTTCGTTGTCTGCATATTTGTACTTTCCTGAACAGCTTCTCTTCGATCCAACAGCCACTTAGGCAGTCATTCTATCGTTTACAGAACTTTATCTATCTATCAGAGTGACTGACATATATCTAGGCGGGTATCAGTTATGTCTTCGTCAATCTTGGCTCTGATCACCCCGCCATCATGGAGGCCCTGGCCACAGAGACGAGAAGAGCTGGGCATGACAAGGAGAGTAAATTCCCGCAGGTAATTACTTGTCCACATGAGGTACGTATATGCGACTTATTTTAGGCTTGCCACGGTATAACCAATTATTAACTTTGCTATACTATCACCAGATGGTTGCCATGTCCATGGCAGATGGGTTCGCACGCCTCACCGGCAGGCCCCAATGCGTTATCGTCCACGTAGACGTGGGAACGCAGATGCTCGGCTGTGCAATGCACAACTCCTCTATCGCGCGTTCACCTGTCCTCGTATTTGCGGGCCTGTCGCCGTACACTTTGGAAGGCGAGCTTCGGGGATCAAGGACGGAGTACATCCATTGGCTACAGGATGTGCCTGACCAGAAACAAATCGTGTCCCAATATTGTCGCTATTCTGGAGAGATAAAGACAGGGAGAAACATCAAGCAGATCGTCAACCGGGCGCTTCAGCTAGCTACCAGCGACCCGAAGGGGCCTTCCTACCTTGTTTCTGCTAGGGAAGTCATGGAAGAGGATATTGAACCATATGATCTCGACCAATCTGTCTGGAGTGGCATTGAGCCGTCGGCATTGCCTCCAGACGGTGTCGAGGATATTGTCTCGCTCCTCGCCCAAGCCGAGCGTCCGTTGATCATCGTTGGCTACACCGGTCGCAACCATGCCACCGTACCTGAGCTCGTTAAGCTCGCAGAATCGATCCCCGGCATCCGAGTACTTGACGCTCTCGGCAGTGACGTCTGTTTCCCATTCAGCCATCGGTCTTATATCGGCGTCCGCATCGGCAAGCACGAATCAATATCTAGTGCCGACGCTATTCTGGTCGTCGACTGCGACGTTCCATGGATCCCCACGCAGTGCCCACTCAGCCCCGGAGTCAAGATCATCCAGATTGACGTGGATCCTCTTAAGCAGAATATCCCACTGCACTATATCCCAGCTACGCACAAATATAGAGCCGACGCTGAAACAGCACTTCGACAACTTAACAATTACATTGCATCTACAGGGAAGTACTCGGAACTGGCTGGACGCGAACCCTACGTCTCGCGCTGGCGCGCATTGGAGTCCGCACGCCGTGAGGCGATCCAGGCAGCTGATGCTATTGCTGCTCCCCCGTCAAACGATCTGTCTCCTCCCAGTACATCGTATCTATGCTCGGAGCTACGGAAGGCATGCCCCAGAGACACCATCTGGTGTATCGAAGCTGTAACCAATGCTATGTTCGTGTACGACCAGCTCCGCGTGGATGTGGCTGGCCATCTTGTCAACGGTGGCGGTGGCGGTCTTGGATGGTCCGGAGGAGGTACGATTGGGGTAAAGCTGGCCTCAGACTGGCTTGCGGGTGGAACTGGAAAAGGGAAGTTTGTGTGTGAGATTGTAGGAGATGGCACGTACCTATTCGGAGTCCCAGGCACGGTCTACTGGATTGCAAGAAGGTATCAACTGCCCACTCTGACAGTAGTCCTCAGCAACAAGGGTACGTAGGCCAGCGCGTCATCGCCGTGGTCCCATATCACAACCTCTACAGCATTCACGAAGCCTTAAAGCTAACAGCAATGAACCATCAGGCTGGAATGCTCCCAGAAATTCCCTTGAGCTAGTTCACCCAACAGGACATGGCTCGAGGATTTCGAACGAACAACTCAACATCTCCTTCTCACCGACTCCAGACTTCTCTGGTATTGCCCAAGCGGCTTCGGGGAACAGCGCTTACGCGAAAGCCGTTCGGAGCGCTAGGGAGCTGCGAAAGGTTCTTCCCGAAGCCATTGCCGCTGTCCAGGGTGGGGTGTCTGCTATTATCGAAGCCAGGATTCAGGGACATTGGAATGGGGATGAGCCTTGAAAGTTGTGCGCCTTTCGTCTCTTGCACCTATAGATGGTAAATAAAGATTGAAAATCGTTGGAGAGTGGTACTAGACAAAAGCACGAGTGAATACATCGCGGATTAGCGCGGATTTTGTCTCGGAATTATATGATGCCAACTGTTCTAGTTTGCTGTGTCTCATGGCTCGTTGTAGAACATCAACCACGGATATTTCAGCACTGCTCCGCCGGCATCATCTGGACGCTTGGTATATACCACACAGGTTCCAACAGCGAGTTTATAAACTGGATGAAAACACTATAGACCTCCTACAGATCTAGTTTACAATCAAGTGCCATTTGCACATGTAGGCCGCCGGTGACGGCGATATCCCCTGCCGTCGTGTAGCTAGACGCATCACTGAGTAGATACACAGTAGCGCCTAACAGATCTTCCGTAGTGCCAATACGCTTCAACGGTGGAGTCTTATTCATGATATCCGACATGGCCGGGTTTGCGTTGCGAACCTCCCGGGTCATCTCCGTATCGATGAAACCAGGGGATATAGAGTTCACTCTAACACCTTGACCTGCAAGTTCAACGGCGAGAGCCTCGGAAAGCATGCGAACAGCTCCCTTAGACGCACCATATGCGGACATTCGGTGTTGCGGGAGAACTGTATGTGATGTGATGGATGCGATGAGCACAATGCTTCCACGGGTTCCCTGCTGCTTGAACCGTTCTGCCACCAGCTGAGCGGAGAAGTAAGTACCGGTGATCTAGATAACTAGTAAGTTACTGAAAACAAGCAACCCACGTGGTCTTAGATCTGTTAGCACGATAAACATACGTTGACGTCAAGTAGCCTGCGGCATTCTGCCCAAGAAGTTTCCTTGAAGGCCTTCTCCAGCGCAATCCCAGCACATGTAACAAGTCCATGAACTGTACCCAAAATCTTGAATGCAACTTGGAAGGAACCCCTCAAACTTCTTTCGTCAGTTACATCTGTTTGTTCGTAGCTGATACTGACGCCGAATTTCTTTGCTATGGAGTCGTAGTCCACGCTTGGAGCAGTCTGGATGTCCAAGGCCACCACGTTCGCCCCAAATTCGGCGAGGGCGAGGACAATGGCGGAGCCGATGCCTTGGGCGCCGCCGGTTACAATGTAGTTTCGACCGCTGATGTCAAAAAGACTCTTGATGTTGCTGGATGTCGCCATATTGTCGGGTGGGGTTGATTAACGATGATTAACGATATCGTGAACTGTTGCTTGGTATTTTGATGGTGGCGCATGTGTCCTAGAGTTAGACATGGAAAGGCCTGGTAGCATCTACCCACTCGCAAAATTTTGCAATGCAGAGCTTGCTGTCAAACTGCATGTAGTGGTGGTCTGCAGGCGGACGAATTCCGCCGCAAGACGGCCCCGCATCGGAAAGCGGACGGGAAGTGTGGGCCCCGGGTTCCGTATCATGCCCACTTTCAGATATGTGGCTGTCATGCAGTCGAATTCGTCCGGAACGGAACCTCCGTAGACTTGATACCCTCGTCGTATTCCGAAGTTTGCGATAATCATTCTCTTTCGTTCATGGTGTTGCCATATCCCGGGAATGGCAGCCATCAGAATGGGCTAGACGCCCCCTGAACAGCCATTCCGGGGCTAGGTCGGAGAACGCGGCGCGACGCGTCCTCGACATGAAGCTCTAGTCTTCGGCGCTGGGGATCTGACATAACCTACCTATGGTATAATTTTCATAACAAGAAATGGTATGAAGCCAGGTAGTTGCGTGAAGGTCATGTTTTGAAGGCTGGATTCTACTCCCGACACATGTACTACACTCTCTGTTCGACCCACATACGAGCTACCAAATCCAAACGCCCCAGGATACACATTTTCGCTTATAGAAATGTCGAACCCTAACTGGAAAGAGCTTGATATCGCCATTGTTGGCGGTGGAATTGGTGGACAAGCCGCTGCTGTTGCTCTTCGTCGCCAAGGTCACAAGGTCACTATCTACGAGCGAGCCGACTTTGCAGGAGAAGTTGGCGCATCGATATCATGCGCCGCTAATGGCACTCGGTGGCTGGAGGAGTGGAACGTTAACATCGAGCTTGGGGACCCAGTCCTCCTCAAGAAATTGATCAGCCGCGACTGGAAGACTGGCGAGCCGATCAACGTGTATGACCTCAGTGATTACAAAGAACGCTGGGGCTATGTGAGTTATCGATCCTCTATACATTTGGACTCCACCGAGCTCAATAAAGTCTGGTTTAGTTGAGAGACTAACATATAACTGTCAGGTGTACAACATGTTTCATAGACAGTACATGCATACAATGCTCATGGATAGTGCAGTCGGGGACCACGGAGAGGGCACTCCAGCCAAGCTTCTCGTCAATCACAAGGCCGAAAAAGTTAACTTACAAACCGGAGAAATCGTCTTCAGTAACGGAAAGAAGGTCAAGCACGATGTTGTGGTTGGAGCTGATGGCATCGGGTCTGTCGTGCGTCGCATTCTAGGGATTCAGACGGTCCGCAGGCCGGCCGCCTGCACTTGCCTACATGCAAATGTTGACACAGAGAAGGCAGTCAAACTTGGCTTGGTTGACTACTCACAGAACAGCGCCATCGAGTACTGGGGCGGATACGACACCCATTTCAAGATTGTCCTATCGCCTTGCAACGGTGGCAAGCTCCTGTCATACTACTGCTTCTTTCCGCGAGAAGCCGGTGACCTCCAAGCCCAGACCTGGGACCAGGAAGCTACGTAGAGGAGCTGCTAGCTCCGTACCATGATCTTGATCGCCAGGTGTTCAAGCACTTGGAACTTGGCTACGAGGTC
Organism: Microascus cirrosus; assembly: GCA_030271035.1. Lineage (NCBI taxonomy): Eukaryota > Fungi > Ascomycota > Sordariomycetes > Microascales > Microascaceae > Microascus > Microascus cirrosus. The sequence continues at coordinate 88,467 of JAMBUN010000349.1, read as the reverse complement.
CGACCTTGGCGTCTATGGATCCATGAACCGTATGAGTTCTGGCAGAAGGGCCTCACCTGCATTATGGGAGATGCAGCTCATCCGGTATGCAATCACCATACCCTTCCAAGTTCTACATTTGAATTACCGAATTAAGCAATGCCTCTCTGTGACAGATGATGCCCGACCAAAGTCAGGGTGCCTGCCAAGCCATTGAGGATGCTGCTTGCCTCGGACTCGTCTTTGGCAAAAAGCATTTCAATGGAGACGTCCGAGAAGCTCTCGAGATCTTCGAGCAAGTCCGCAAACCGAGGGCTACAAAGGTGCAGGCAGCGTCAGCCAAGGCTCGAGAGAACATTAATGAGCGAATCGGTAAGTTGTGTTTGGCCTCGACCCTAGGTATTGGAAGAGCTTTATTACAAGATGAGGACCATGCGGAAGCATGCGTTTACATAATGAACCTTAGGCTTCTCAAGCAACACCGATCTCCCCGTATACCACGTTTCAACTGAGACGGACAAGCTCACCATTGATGAAATGAACCTGTAAGCTTCCATTCAAATAGAAGCGTGGCAAATAGAGCTGACGCTGTGGAACCGTACAGGTACGATATGAAAGCCCACGTTGAACGGGTCTTCAGCGAACGCAGGGAGGTCAACCGGACTAATGGGCATTAAGTGTGAAAGGTTACACTTAAGGAAGGGGAGAGGTGCCTATCGTATAGCAATTTTATTCAGGAGGAAATATAAACGCGTTGGTATTCATAAAGTACTAGAATATCCCCTGTTCGTGGTCGCGTAGTATATCATATCGCCGAGGTTTGGAGGTTCAGTCCCTCCGTCCAACTGATTGCCTACCACGGCCCACAAACCTAACCTTTTCGGAATTCCGGAACTGAGACTTAAACGTCCTCCACGCCGGACATTATGTAGGTAACAGCCTTCGCTGTCTTCTGCCCGAAAAGCCCCACCCCGCTATCTCTCCAATAGGCAAACGAGTATAGCGGCACCGGTGTCATCTTGCTTGACCTCCCCTCGGATAATACCGCTCTCATCCAACGACTAAGACCTTTCAACCCTCAAAGACTTATACCATACCAGTGTAGCAGTTCGGCACACTGCTAAGACGGCTACTCGGCGAGGGTTACACAAGCAGCAATCCAGCGCCACGTTCCAACGGCCAAAATGGCTTCAAAAATAGAGCTAACAGGAGCAGAGGGACGCTCAATTACCTGTGCGCCGCCCCGCTAGACCAGAGTGTTAGATGGATGACCTTAATTAGCCAGCTGACCATGAGATGCATGCAGTACCTACTGGGCTGTTCATCGATAACAAGTTCGTTCCTGCCGCTGATGACGCTACAATTGAACTTGAGAATCCTTCAACCGGCGGGCACCTCGCCACCGTCTCGGCAGCTCAGAGCCAGGACGTTGACAAAGCCGTGCGATCGTCTGAGAAGGCATATTCTACATGGAGAGCCGCAGCTCCTAGCAGCAGGCGCGGCCTCCTCCATGCTCTGGCCGATCTTATCGAAAAGAATGCCGCCGAGCTCGCATCCTTGGAAGCCTTGGATGCAGGCATCCTCTACCGCGATTCGACGGGATTACATATACCGCAGAGCCTTGAGAACCTTCGATACTTTGCCGGCTGGGCAGACAAGGTCGATGGCGACACGCTCACAATCCCCGAAGGAATGGCCTACACGAGGCGTGAACCCATCGGGGTTTGCGCCGCCATTGTTCCCTGGAACTCGCCCCTGTAAGCCGATGAAAGCAGGCCCCCAGATTGAATCTTTTCGGACAAGCTAAATCGCTAGCATGCTCCCTCTACTAACACAAGATAGCATGATCACCATCTGGAAACTGGCGCCCGCATTGGCCGCAGGCAATACCATGGTCATCAAGACGCCTGAGCTATGTCCATTATTTGGCCAGAAGCTAGGCGAGCTTATTGTTGAAGCCGGCTTCCCGCCCGGCGTCGTTAACATTCTCTGCGGACTTGGTACGGTAGCCGGTGCGGCACTATCGGGGCATATGAACGTAAAGAAGATCTCTTTTACCGGTAGCCCTAGTGTCGGCAGGCAGATTCTTGCGGTATCGGCGCGGACGAATTTGAAGAGAGTAACCTTAGAGCTTGGCGGAAAAGGGCCCTCGATCGTGTTTGACGATGCTGATCTGGACAATGCCTTGTTTTGGACAGGTCTAGGAATTTGCGTCAATAACGGCCAGGTCTGCATCGCTGGCAGCCGAATCTACGTCCAGGATACAATCTACAACAACTTCGTCAGGGAATTCAGCGCCAGGTGTGCCAACGCTGTCCACGGAGACCCCTTGCTGCCGGAGACCACCAAGGGCCCTGTCATCAGTGCTGCCCATCGGGAGCGAATCCTGTCCTTTATCAACAAGGGCAAGGACTCGGGCGCTACTCTCTTGCATGGTGGCACAGTCCTTGACGGAGCGGGACACTTCATCGCCAACACTGCGTTCATTGATGTCAGCCAGTCAGCGTCAATCATGCAACAGGAGATCTTTGGTCCGTTCGCCAGCATCGCGCCATTCAACTCCGAGGATGAGGTAATCGCCAAAGCCAACGACTCCGCATATGGACTCAGCGCCGCCGTCTTCACTACCGACCTGAACCGGGCTTTCCGCGTCACCGAGGCGATAGAGGCGGGGCAGGTCACAGTAAACATGTGGGGGACTGTCAATGCCAATACGCCTTTTGGTGGCATCAAGGAGAGTGGTTTTGGGCGTGACATGGGCAAGGACGCGCTGGAGGAATGGACCTCGGTCAAATCGATCAAGTTCAATCTGATGAAGAAATGACGGGCACCTGCTGGACTTGATCGTAGAATCTCAAGGGCACAAAACAGTTTGATTCAACAGCCATCTATAGATCTGAGAATAACGCTAGGAATACGGAATATGCGATCAGTTGCACCAGACCTCAGTAAGCGGTCGGCTCCAGCACAACCATGTGTTGTCGTACAGAATATAGCCTGTTCGACAATTTGACTCCAGTACGGTACACCAGCATCATTAAACATCCGATTGGGCTTTTGTGTCCTGTGGCTGTGCACGTGTACGGCGATGTCTATCGTGGGTGCATTAGTCCTGCCAAGTCTGTATACTGTTGTAGTGAGGATGGTGTTTCATGTGCTCGGTATGTTTGGCTGCAGCCAATCCTCGGTCTGTCATGCTTGACATGTTGGGACGAACGTGTCGCAGCGGGAATCAGCTGCTGACAACTGAGGCGGAACGGCGCCGGAATTTGCGGGATCTGATAATATTCCGCGTTCCGGAGGACTTCTCTAATGGTATGATTGAACTGTGTCAAGAGGAGTAAACGCGATTTTAGGTCCGCATGGTTACTTAGCTGACAAACTAACCAGAATATTCGCGCTTCGCCTATCGGATGCTCCTTATCCCAACTTCTCCCTCTGTATCTGGCAATTTTTCAAGGCATATTCGCACAGGCAGTCCTTTACTTGCGAAAGCTTATCCATCTCGAAGAAGACCCCTCAGAGACCATTTAATATGGATCAACATCCCCACCCCCTATCCGCTCTCACAGTTGAAGAGTCGGTTGCGGTACGAGACGTGATACGGTCGCTTCACCCTGATTCCGTGCTTGTGTTCAGGCAGATCTTTCTCTTCGAGCCTCCCAAGGCACAGGTGGTCGAGTTTCTCGAGCTCGAGCACTCAGGGAGTCTCACGGACACGACACCCCGACCACCCCGCCTTGCCCAGGTATGGTTTGACGTTGGCGCCCGCGACAAGGCGGCCAAGTACACCGAAGCTATCGTCGATGTTCGATCGAAGAAAGTGGTTTCTACCCGAACCACGGGGCCTGGACAGCAGGCGTCCTTGATCATGTCAGTTGTCAACCAAATATACAGCACTACGTGTAGCTGGTGCTTGTCCTGGCGGATGGCACTTAATATTAACGCTGCTGTTTTACGTAAGGGATGAAATTCGTGAGGTTGCAGCAGCGTGCGACCGGTCTGAGCTTTTCCAGTCCAAGCTTCGGCAATTCGAGCTTCCAACAGGGTTTGAGGCAGTCGTTGAGCCGTGGCCCTACGGAGCGTCGGATCCCACTGATGACGGCAGCCGCCTTTTCCAGGGGCTCGTCTACGCCGTCGACAAGGGGACCGGTGGCAAGGACTCCAACTTTTATGCATACCCCATTCCACTGATCCCAATTATGGACGCGAAGACGAGGGAAATAGTCCGCGTGCTGGATGTGGCTACCGGAGGCAAGGACGACCCCTACCAGTCGAAGACTTGCGGACAAAAAGTCATCGATCACTGCCAGGATGCCGAATACTTGCCTGAGAAACTTCCTCAAGGGATACGAAAGGATTTGAAGCCCTTGACGGTGGTTCAGCCCGAGGGTGCCAGTTTTTCCGTCGTTGACGGTAATCGAATCGAGTGGCAGAAGTGGACGATGCGGCTCACTTTCAACCCCAGAGAAGGCGCTGTGCTGCACGACATTAGATACGAAGGACTCAGTGTGCTCTACAGGTTAAGCATAAGTGACATGGTAAATCCCCAGTGAGGCTGTTCGTGTGCTGGGCTCTCGACACTAGCTGACTCCGCGGTGGTATTGCAACCCCAGACCGTGCCTTACGCAGACCCCCGTTCACCTTTCCATCGAAAGCAGGCTTTCGACTTCGGTGATGGAGGCATTGGACACGCCGCCAACAATCTCTCCCTAGGTTGCGATTGCTTGGGCCTTATCAAGGTGACTTCGCATATATTAATCCCTTGCTCGCTCATGCAGCCACTGGGGGATATGTGGCAGAAGAACAAGTCCTGCTAACCACACGTATAGTACTTTGATGGTCTCGTCACAGAACCCAACGGCGACGTCCGTGAAACGAAGAACGTCGTCTGCGTTCACGAACAAGACGATGGAATTGGCTGGAAGCATACCGACTGGAGGACCGGACGTGCCATTGTCACCCGGCGTCGCGAGCTCGTGGTTCAGTACATCATCACCCTTGCCAACTACGAGTACATCTTCAACTTCAAATTCGACCAGGCCGCAGGTATCACTATCGAGACGCGTGCCACAGGTATTGTGTCGGTCGTAAATATCGACCCCGGCAAAACGGCCCCATGGGGCAACGTCGTTAGTCCTGGAGCCCTGGCCCAGAACCATCAGCACATCTTCGCAGCGCGCATCGACCCGGCTATCGACGGCCAAGCGAACACCGTCGTCCAAGAAGAGAGCCTACCGGTGTCGATGAACGCCGAGACAAACCCTCATGGGAACTACTACGAGGTGCGGCAGACGGTCTTCAAGTCCTCTACCGGTGTGGACCTGGCGCCGGAGAAGAACAGGGTCTTCAAGGTTCAAAACCGCGCAAAGACCAACCCTGTCTCCGGCAAGCCGGTTGGCTACAGGATTACCATGCCCGCCACCCAGCTGCTCCTGGCAGATCCTGATAGCATCCAATCCAAGCGTGCCGGCTTTGCCCACCACCACCTGTGGGTCACCAAGTACAAGGAAGACGAGTTCTACGCTGGCGGCCGGTATACTTTGCAGAGCAAGCTGGAGACGGGAGGGGTCGTGGATGCTGCAGCTAGGATGGAAAACATCGAGGACGAGGATGTCGTTCTCTGGACCGTATACGGCATTACACATAATCCTCGGGTTGAGGACTGGCCAGTGATGTGAGTCTCATTTGCATAGTTAAGTTGAACAGTTTGATCAGTTGACTAAACCTACACACTACAAATAGGCCCGTTGAAGTCCTGCAGATTCACTTGGTACCCGCTGATTTCTTCAGTCAGAATCCGTCCATTAACGTGCCATCCAGCAAGGACCTGGGTTCTAAGTTGTGGACAGCCACCTGCGCCAGTTGAAGTACAGGCACACTGCATGAGAGGATGTCGGAGAGCAAATGAGGTTTCTGACCTAATTGCTGTCCTGCATGAATGGGGATATAATTAGTGGATGCGGTTACGTGTTATGTGTGAAGGGCGAAACAAACCCGTGATGTTGATCGACTTCGAGTTGGAAAGACTCGCTGAAATTAGTGAAATTTCCGCAAGAGGGTGTGATTGAAAGAACCCTTGCATGAAAAATTTGATTCCACTGGATTCTACGCCTGGCGAATGTATTATCTCTAGATGATCAAGCATTAAAGTAACCCTGGCCCAAGACTGTAAAGCATGGGAATGCCAGGGTGAAAGGCCACACTAGAAGCACACACAGGCTGCTGAGCGCTGAAATGCCCCACTGAAATGCCCCACTCAAATACACCACTCACTAAAACGCCCCATACTGGAATGTCATGCTGTCACACTGAAATGCTGCTACACCGAATATATCACGCCGGGAAATGCCACACGGAAATAGCCGGTGGTTTGGAGGGTCACACCCCGGACATGGAAAGCTCTCAGCCGTGTAGGGTTGAAGACGGGGTTCGAGACGTGGCTGAGCGAGCGCAACGTTGACAACGAGGCGTCAGATTGGAGTCTTCATTCCATCCCACTTTCCTTGAACGAGTGCACATGGTCATCTCGGCTAGAACGATTGGCTTGACAGGGTTATCACCCGATACAGAAAAGATATAATCAATTTACTTCACCCTTATTTAACTCACGCTCGCTTCCTGCCACTTAATCAGGGCTCGTAACGTAGACACTGTATCTGGATGATCCAGGCCTAATATACGTTGGCTGAGAGTATAGCAAGCCTGTAGCAGGCTTAGAGCATCTTCACGGCGACCGATTTCCTTCCAAGTAAATGCGAGATTATGCATGCTGATCAGCGTGTCGGGATGATCGGCCCCGAGCTTCGTCTTGCGAGTCTCCATCACCTGCACCTCCAGTTTCTCAGCCTCCTCCCACCGGCCCTGGTTCCAAAACGTCGACGCCAGGTTAGCCATGCTGATTAGCGTCGAGGGATGATCGGCCCCGAGCTTCGTCTTGCGAGTCTCCATCACTTGCACGTCCAGCTTCTCAGCCTCCTCCCACCGGCCCTGGTTCCAAAACGTCGACGCCAGGTTAGCCATGCTGGTCAGCGTGTCGGGATGATCGGCCCCGAGCTTTGTCTTGCTCGTCTCCATCACCTGCACCTCCAGCTTCTCAGCCTCCTCCCACCGGCCCTGGTTCCTGTATGTCGACGCTAGGTTAGCCATGCTGGTCAGCGTCGAGGGATGATCGGCCCCGAGCTTCGTCTTGCGAGTCTCCATCACCTGCACGTCCAGCTTCTCAGCCTCCTCCCACCGGCCCTGGTTCCTGTATGTCGACGCCAGGTTAGCCATGCTGGTCAGCGTCGAGGGATGATCGGCCCCGAGCTTTGTCTTGTTCGTCTCCATCACCTGCACCTCCAGCTTCTCAGCCTCCTCCCACCGGCCCTGGTTCCAAAACGTCGAAGCCAGGCTAGCCATGCTGGTCAGCGTGTCGGGATGGTCGGCGCTGAGCGTTGTCTTGCTTGTCTCCATCACCTGCACCTCCAGCTTCTCAGCATCGTCCCACCGGCCCTGGTTCCTGTATGTCGACGCCAGGTTGGCCATGCTAGTCAGCGTCAAGGGATCCTCCTCCCCTAAAATCTCCTTTCTCACTAACATAGCCTTGCATGCAAGTCCTTCTGCTCGATCATACTCGCCTAGCATCCGCGCATATCTTGATACATTCGTGAGCAGCTCACTCCATGCTTCCCGATCGCCATCATCTGGCGGCTCATTATTGAGTAGCGTTTCAACATGTGGTAACAATCCCTGACACTGCTCCCAAGTTTCAAAGTCTCCTGATGGAAAATATTCAGAGGTTAGCTGAATAAAGAGCGAATCCCACCGTCTAGGATCGCCAAATTCTGTGATCCAGATTCGTGTACAGAATTGGACAAGGGAATGCATTTCTAATAACCCTGGCAGCGCTGTAATAGTGACAAGTGAGTATCCACGGAGTATATCCAGATCCTCCTCAAAATCATCGTCTAACTCGTGCTCCCTGTTGTCTGAGGAATTGTCGCTATAGCCGTGTAACATATACTCAGGGATATTTTGTGCGTGGAAGCAGCTCATCAGCGAAAGAAGGTTGGCCGCTAGTGGCCGCTCTTGCCTGATCTGCTCAAATGTAACCTGCCATGTCACCATAACAGAGTTAGACACGCTTTCATATCGTCGGAGATCTCCTCTATCGCTGCAAAGCAGAGTGCGCTTCTCTCTTTCACTTGTCCGGAACTTGTCTAGATACGACCGGACAGTAACCCGGGGTCTTCGTTTATAGACGTATGCTGCTGCCTGGTTCACAGCCAGCGGGATGCAGTCTAGGGCGCGGATCAGGTCCAATGCAGCAGCTTTGTCCATGTCTTTACCTAGTTTATTTCGGAAAAGCTGTAACGCTTGCGACTCATCCATCGTTGGGACTCTTTGGATAGCACCCCCACTGCCTGTTATCTTCTCTGCAGCATCGATGCTGCGAGATGTGATCAGGATCTTGCCGTTCCCTGTCCTGGGCAAAAATGATGCCAGCAGCTCATGTGTGTCGTCTTGATATTTGGCCTTCGGGAACAGCATGTCGACGTTATCTGCGTTGTCAAGAATCATCAACCACCGAGCAACGTCCTCTCCTTGCAGCCAGTTACAGACCAGCGCCATGATGTTGATATTAGGGTCATGGCGGCGCGGCAGCATAAGAACGTCTGCAAGAGCACGGTAGGACTTTTCAAACGTTGCTCTCGTGCTTCCGTGGACCCAGAAGATACTGGTTTCTGGAGAGACGGCGTGGATATGGTAGGCGAATTGGATAGCAACCTGAGACTTTCTGTTGCTTTGTTAGCTCGAATTACTTACAGCAGTGCACATATCATACCCAAAACCGCCCATTCCTACAAGAGCTAAACGATTTGCAGGGCCATTGTATTTTTCCGTGATCCATGTCCAGATGTCGGGACGATGTACAAAATCGGAGTCAGGAGGGAATGGAACCATAAAATGAGGTTTGCGGGCGATCGATAGATCCTCGATGCCTTGGGATTGTATATTCTCTACACGCTCTTGGATAGCAACAAGACGATTCCTATCCGGACAAGTTAATATCAGGTCCGAAGGAGCTTTCCATGTAGTTTGACATACGTATTGTCCTTAACTGCAATACGTGTCTCATCCGCTGTCTGAGATAAGCGCCCTAAGTTTTCGTGCACTATGCAGAGTCAGAAGACTTCACACGGATAGATAAACAATGATACTAACTAGCATTAAGGACTTCGCTGATCCGCTTCTCTGCCTCGACCTTGGAGGGCGGAATTTGACAGAGAAGGTCCTTCGCATATGCTGCAGCTATCATGGCTGCAAAGCCTTGCCATTCCTCGTTCTTATGAGAGTCAGAATAGTCGCATATTCCCCGAACAATAAGGCATGGGAAGTGATTCATCAGGCCAGCCGCCTCCATCTCAAAGCAGAGGACGTCCTTTTCTGCTGCCAACTTGTCCCGGACATGTGGATTCTTTATCAGTTGGTTTCCACTGGCAACCAAGCCGTAGTGAATTACAGGATCGTCCTCGTCTTCGCCCCGTTTTGGTCGGCTTACTAGAGACTCTCCGGAATTGCCGCACACATCTTTACAACTGCTTGATGAATCCAGAGGGTGCACAATGTCAGACCGGTATAGCCTGTCACTTGTTGCTGGGGGCCGGGAATACTTCTTCTGGAGTCGGGGTTTCATCTTCAAGACCTGAGCTATCTGGCGCTCAAGCTGATGGCCGTCAGCCTCGTACCGCACCTCTAGTGCGCTGACTGCTGCCAGAAGGATAGGTGGTGGCTGGTTTAGAGACCTATCGTAGTGGAATTCTTGATCCTGAATGGTCTTTCCATAGTCGTACTGCAAAACGCTGCCATTAACCCCGGCGCAACTGCTGACCACGATGTCACCGAGGCGTATGTCGTGCTTCGGACTCGGCGCGCCACCGCCAATGCCGACCATAAGCCCGATCCGGACGTTAGGAAAGCTGTGCAGCATGTCCCTCGCCACACTTGCCGCCGTTGTTGTGCCGTACTCACCCTTTGGCAGGATGGCTATCACGACATTGTGTCGCCCGATCCTACCCAGAGTGTACACGTTGTTGTCGTTTGGGGCAACGCTTTCAGGACTGTCATGTCGTTCGTCGAGAAACTGCTGGGCAGCGACGGACTCAACTGGGAGGGCTGAGATCCAGCCGATCGTATATTGTTTGGGGTCCGCCATGAGCGGCGGAAAGATGCGGACTTCGATGATATACGAGCACAGAGAACTAAATCAGATGACAGAAGCGCAATCAAGAACAATGACAGGAGGGATTTTCGACAGATAGAAAAATAGCGGCAGCCCGAATACCCCTTTCTACATGGTGAGTGCTGGACCAGGCTGTGCCGGTTACACAAAGATAGGGGTCACATAGCACGCTTCCAATGATACCCAACCATCGAAGGCTGTTAGAATAGCCGGAACCCCGACTCAGTCTATTCCTACATACATGGGCGCGGGATCTTGGCCCTCTATATATAGCTACACTGGGTATGCCGCAAATCCTAATGTCCGTGGCCCCATAGTAAATTGTGGGGGGCTTGCGACACACGAGTTCAGGAGTCACTCCTTGATGAATATCCTTATATACCCCTGACCAGGTCCATTCCAACAAAGGCAGTGTCAAAAGGCTGGCCATCAAAACTCATTCGCTGGTAAGGGTGATTGGTGCTCAGACAGGCTGAATAATGCAGGGCCCAAAAAAGGCGGGTTAATTACTCTCTTTACCTATTGTTGGATTAGCCAGATCCCCGACTTTCTCGTCCATTGAATCTATGGCTTGTGGGCTTATGACCAACCCTTTTATGACTATCCGCAGTAGGTGGCAAATGACAAGGCGCCGGATATTCCCACAGGACAATCGGATATTCTCACTGGGGTGCCGAGATTAGTCAGACAATAACACCTCATGTGCCGCCCAAGGCCGTCATTTGCGCCCTTGGATCGCATCAATCTCAAAAAGCCGCTTTCTTCGCGTTTCGAGCCCGAAACATCAAAATACGCATTGCCAGAGCTTCAAAGCGCACATAGCTCAATTGAATCAAGGCGTCTTATTGGCTGGATATATTCCGCATAGCTTGATGCGACTACTCCTCCAGCGCCGGGCCCGGTTCAAGCAGCGCCGCCACCTGCTCACATCCTCAGCGAGCGGGCCAAGTCAGCCTTGACATCCCTCTCAAGCTCAGTCAAGGTTGACTTGGACCGGTCTGCTGTACCTTGAGAGGCTCCCTGCACTGATTCTCGCTGACCAAAGGCTCCTCTGCTACCTCGACCGTATCCTCGACCTCCCGAAGCCCCCGAGGTTGAAGCCCTTGCAGCATGAGGCTGCCCACACCCACGCCCCTTCATACTGCCGCTCGAATCGTGCCGGTCGAACTTATGAGCCGAGCGAAACTGGTGTGTGTGGCCCATTTGGAATTGTGAGACGGCTGGTCGGCCGAATCCTCGATACACTTGCGCTCCTTCATGCCGGCGCGCACCAGACGGTCCCATTCGGGATCTGTCTTTTAATGCCCTGGCTGATCGAGAAAATGCTGAGCCACCCCGCCTCCTACTGGATCCCGGTAGCGGCGGCACTGATCTGAATTCAAGCAACTACTGTATATCTGAAAATGAGAAGTGTGACTAAAACTTGGGAAACAGAGAACACCACCGCAGACGCAACCATCACAGGAACTGTGGCACCCAGTAAATCATCTGGATGACCTTTTAACCAGAAGGGCACGAACCAGGTGGTGCTTCCAAGAGTAATGACTAGAATACCTATTCCGACAAGAGCAACTGCAAGCACAGTTAGTCGCTCCTCGACGTAAATGCCGAATGCCGTGACTTGCGACTGAGTGGCATCCCTCAGCCGCACGGGGAGCTGACGGTTCACTCTTTTCGACGTTGCGCAATCGTGAGGATGCACGAAGAACTGCCAAACCTCTTCCGCAGGGAATGGATAGTCCGACGGCCAGGGCCGGGGGTCATAGCGGTAACTTCGATCGTATGCCGCAGGATATCGTTCCTTGTCCCTGTGAAGGGCAATTGTGTGGCGGCTAAGCCTCTGGTTGAATAAGAAACTATGAAACTGTTTATTCATTTAGTTGTAAGTAGTTTCTGAGAAAGTACCCGATGCAACCATACCCGATAGAACTTGATTCCTGTCGCTCGTCGCCACCAGCTTGTCTTCAGGTCATAATAAGCTGATCGGAGGTTATTTAAAGTTGCTCCATCATTCACACCTTCTTTTACTGATCGTGCATGAGCTAGTTTCTCGTTTGGTTTGACGTTAACTGCAAGGAAGACAATGGGATCTGCGGGATTCTCGGGAGATGTCGGAGTCGAAACTTCGCTTGAACGGATATCACTACTACAGCTGAAATATTGGGAGATATTGGAAGACGTTCTGCAAATCCTCGACACTTCAGAATCTTGGTTCTCGTCCCTTGCTGGTAGTGAATCTAGAGAAAATAGAGAATTAGCCCCGTTCTCTTGCTACTTATCCACATAGTAATCAGGTTTATACCCATTGAAATGTTTTCGGCATTCTGTACACCCTGTCTCGAGCTAATGTCCGCAAGCAAACAACTTATGAGGTTTGTAGATTGGAGGGAAACAGATTTGCGGCTTGGCGACATTCGGCGTGGGGTCGAGAGTGAAGAACTGTTTGCTTCGCGAAGTTTAGGAAACCATGACTCGGCTGCCGGCGTTGGGACGTCGTTGTAAAACGTCCAACCGCACTTAACAGTCAACGTAGGCACAGCGAGGCTATTGAGCGCTAAGTAACTTATCGGGAATTTTGAATACACGCGCGTGTGACCAGGTTCCAACTGATCCTCCGGTTCACGAAGCGGCCACCACGACAGCTGACAGCCTACGACATCTTCAACCAATCTTTTCCAGGAGTCCTGCAAAACCGCAGCTCGACTTCTTGAACCGATACAATATTTGACATCAAGGGGCCCGCTCCCCGCCCTGACTTGCGAGTGGTGATCGTCTCCCTATATCAATCGTTTTAGTATCTGTTCGGCCGGGGTGACAATAAACTAGTTATAAACATATGAAACCAGGTACCTTATCACCTGAACTCCCCGTCTTGATTCCCCGTCGATCCTGATTCTCTGTCTCATCTACATTGTCTCTCCCCAGGTTCCGGATATCCCTGTCATTGTCATAGTCGTCGAGCAAATATGTGTTGCTTATGCTGCCACGCGTGGAGGAGTGCTCTTCAGACCCCACATGTGTGTCGAAATGTCTCCTTAGCGTCTTTTCCAATGAAGCCAACGTCCGCGGATGGTCAGAGATTTTGAACAATTCTTCAAAACGATCACGGGAAGGTCTGTTCGATACGACGACTTTGGTGAATCTTCTTGAAGCATCTTTCCAACCAGGAATCCCCATCCCGAGTTGATCATCAGCACGAAAAAGTTCCTGAGGCATATGAGTCCGTTTTCATCGTTATCGTGTGCCACGATGCTGAAGCCTGTAACTATGGAGCTGTTTCCGACTAGAGAGTGCCAAGGGGACGAAGGCTCGTCGTCGTCCAAAGGGACTATGTTGTAGGAGATGCGGAATGTGTTCGCCAATGACTTATCTCTGGTCCATATGGTTTCGCAGTAGACTAGTGCGTTTTCTGGCCAAGTGGGGAGTTGTGACCATGACCGACAAGCCGCACCCAGCCAGGCAAGCTGCTGCGCTACATCAACGAGAAAGTCGCTCGAACCTTTTACGGAAACTAAGACGTGTCCATTCCGGAGGGAAACGCCAATTGAGCCATGAGCACCAAGGGATGGACCTTTTAAAGTTTATCAGTAACCTTCTCTTTAGAGACGTGAGATCCAAAGAGCACTAAATTTGATCAAGTCTTACCATAAGTATCTGAAGCGGCTCCTTGGAGTGCGGAAAGGAGGATTCCATTGTGTGATGGCCATGTTTGGTTGAAGTATCGAGCAACTGTTTCCAGCTGAGCATCCTGACCATTTCCTGTGATTGTAAAAATCCCTCGCAAGTCTTTCTCCAGACCGAAGTCATGTCTCGTTTGGAGAACCCTGAGGGGATCCCAATCTGTGTCAAAGTTCGCAGGCAATCCCGTAGGATAATCCGTAGAACCGTCTCTTAACGACGCTATGCTCTCAATCACACTCCGCCGGATATCCCCTAAGATGTCAGTGCGACAGTGCCTGATGAGAAGGTTAATTTGACAGGTGAGATCGTGAAAGGTTTCGTGATTTGTGACGTAGTCACGAAGAATGGAATAGTCCGGTCTTCTATTGGCCAGTGAGGAGTTCGTACTTGATTCCGAGCAGTCTGAAGCTTGGTCCGTATCATGGCCTACTTGGGAAAATTCGGTTTGATTCGGGTCATATGCTTGATCGAGTCCTTGATCCAGTTTCAAGAAGGATAGGACTTTTTGATCAGATGAGTCCTCCGGAATGTCATATTTGTGTCCAATGCTGATGGGAGGTTTCTCAGAAGCGCCTTCGGACACCTCCCGGGTTATAAACGCCTCGATCTCTTCCATGATTTGATAACGAAGCCGATAGACCGCTTTGACGACCTTTCTCTTCGGCTTGGACTCAAAAGACTTTGGTGTGTCATTTTTTACAGCTTTTGAGAAATTTCTGAGCTTTCTCTCTACTGCTCTTCTGAAATAGTCGGTTGAGCTGGTCGGACATGATCCTGATTGTAGTTTTTCCTGCACAGCTTGTGCAAACCGCCAAATCACTTCTCGTTCTTCCCATGGGGTCATTTCTACAGTATCAACTGATTGTACAGACAAATTATCGTCATCCTGGTTCTGAAGCTTCTGAGAGTGCGTTGAATTGTGGTTCGATTCATCGCCAAGAGCATCATTGGAGGCCTGGCGATTGACAGCCATGGAAGCACTTGGGAATGACGTTAGAGCGGTGGAGAGGCCCTGCGCAGATATATGGTCGCTGGGAATATTGGTGGACAGCAGGGCTTCAGACGAGGACCGTGTCAAAGAACTGCCGACAGACATTGGGGTCTCGGACGAAGCAGTCCGGAATGCATTGCCGTAGTGCCTGCCCTGAGCGTTAACGTCTGCCCCCTTGGCTAGAAGCAGCGCGACAATCCCTTGATGGCCTTTGTCTGAGGCAACCTGGAGGGCGTTGCCATACTCTCCACCCTGCATATTGACATCTGCTCCCTTGTTTAAGAGCAGTGTGACAATCTCTTGATGGCCTCTAAATGAGGCCGCCTGGAGAGCGTTACTGTACTCGCCGCCCTGCGTATTAACATCCGCTCCCTTGTCTAAGAGCAGTGTAACAATCTCTAGAAGGCCTCTAAATGAGGCAGCCTGGAGAGCGTTGCCATACTCGCCACCCTGTGCATTGACATCTGCTCCCTTGTCTAAGAGCAGTGTGATAATTTCTTAACGGCCTCTATATGAGGCGGCCTGGAGTGCATTGCCGTACTCACTGCCCTGCGCATTAACATCTGCTCCTATGTCTAAGAGTAGTCTGACAATCTCTTGATGGCCTCTAAATGAGGCAGCCTGGAGAGCATTGCCATACTCGCCGCCCTGTGCATTGACATCTGCTCCCATGTCTAAAAGCAATATGACAATCTCTTGATGGCCTCTAAATGAGGCGGCCTGAAGAGCATTGCCGTACTCGCTGCCCTGTGCGTTAACGTCTGCTCCCTTGTCTAAGAGCAGTGTGACAATCTCTTGATAGCCGCTATATGAGGCAGTATAGAGAGCACTATCATACTTGCTGGCCTGTTCATTAACATGTGCTCTCTTTTCTAAGAGCAGTTTGACAATCTCTTGATGGCCTCTAAATAAGGCAGTGTAGAGAGCGTTGCCATACTTGCCACCCTGTGCATTAACATCTGCTCCCTTGTCTAAGAGCAGTGTGATAATTTCTTGACGGCCTCTATATGAGGCGGCCTGGAGTGCATTGCCGTACTCGCCGCCCTGCGCATTGACATTTGCTCCTATGTCCAAGAGCAATATGACAATATCTAGATGACCTCCAACAGAGGCAGCTTGGAGAGCATTGCCATACTCGCCGCCCTGCGCATTAATATCTGCTCCCTTTTCTAAGAGCAATGTGACAATCTCTTGATGGCCTCCAAATGAGGCAATATAGAGAGCGTCGCCATACTTGCCACCCTGTGCATTAACGTCTGCTCCCTTGCCTAAGAGCAGTGTAACAATCTCTTGATGGCCCCTAAATAAGGTAGCCTGGAGTGCATTGCTGTACTTGCCGCCCTGTACATTGATATCTGCTCCCTTGTCTAAGAGCAGTGTGACAATCTCTTGATGGCCTCTAAATGAGGCCGCCTGGAGAGCGTTACTGTACTCGCCGCCCTGCGTATTAGCATCCGCTCCCTTGTCTAAGAGCAGTGTAACAATCTCTAGATGGCCTCTAAATGAGGCAGCCTGGAGAGCGTTACCATACTTGCCACCCTGTGCATTGATATCTGCCCCCTTGGCTAGGAGCATTATGACAATCTCTTGATGGCCTCCAAATGAGGCAGCCTGGAGTGCATTACTGTACTCGCCACCCTGCGCATCGACGTCTGCTCCCTTGTCTAAGAGAAGTGTGACAATCTCTTGATGGTCTCCAAATGATGCGGCCTGAAGAGCGTTACCGCACTTGCCGCCCTGTGCATTGACATCTGCTCCCTTGTCTAAGAGCAGTGTGACAATCTCTAGATGGCCTCTAAATGAGGCCGCCTGGAGTGCGTTACTGTACTCGCAGCCCTGCGCATTGACGTCCGCTCCTGTAGAGATAAGATTTCGTGCAGGCGCTACGAGCCCAACAAAGGATGCATAGTAGAGCCTGGAACCTCGTGGGGGGCCTGGACTGAGGTCCCAATCCCTATCAGCCTGGTACAAGCGAGCCCATCGTTGGAAAGTTGCTTCCTCTTCTAGGAACCTCACTGTTGTTCGAACAATATCTTCTGAACCCCGAGCCAACATAGCATAGCCTGTCCAGATTTCTGCTGCATATCTTGCCATCGGAAAATCTCGCCTGATCTCTCTGTGGCTACCGTTGATGTCTGTAAGATAAGTCAAGCACGTCCTTGTGATAGAAATGCTAGCAGTCGAGATCTTGAACTGATTCTTTCTGAGAAGGTACTCTTTGAGGGAAAAGTGGGCAAGATGTAGCTCCTTTGTGGTCCTGCCGTGTCTGTACCCAAGAACAATGGATATTAGACCAGGACAGTGCCGTAGAACTTCTTCTTCACTGAACACTCTCCTGCCAACGTTGAAACATGGTGGATCCTCCTCTATGTCTGTCGCGATGATCTCCACTGCCTCCGGCACTGTCAAAGGCCGATGGGTATGGACGAGAAACTGTAACAAGCGGAGAGCACTGTTCCTGCAGTCTCTCGGGATGCTGTAGAGCATTCGCTTGTACGTCTCTTCCAGGTTCTGCGGCAGAGATGCAAGAGCTTTCTCAATACCTGCCTCGTGACTACATTGAGCTAGGCTGTCCAATTGACAGAACGCCCACCTAAACCTAAGCAGCGCGTCAGCAAACCATCGGCATATCATCGAAGCAGTAATATCTCACATCCCTTCAGCCCCGTCTCCAACCTTACTCCGGATCCGCTCGAGGATATCCTGCGACAAGCGCTTGTCCTGAAAGTCACGTCGTTGCGAAAGCTGTGCTGTGACGTATGCTCGGATATCGGCGTTGATAGCCTTCTTGTCGAGTACTAGGTGGTTTTCGTCACCTATTAACGAGGGAATAAGGCGCAGGAACTCGGCTTCAGGCCGACCGGTACAAATCAGCTGGACGTGGTCCAGCTCTGGCCTACACACTACGTCCTTGATCCAGAGGAGTAGTTCGCCCCTTGTTGTCGACTCGTCCAAGGCGTCCAAAACAATAGATACCCTCTTCTGGGCTGCGAGCATCTTGAATAAAACATCTGAGAGCACCTTTGTGGCAGGTTGGTCGCGGCCATCCTGGTGTGCTTGGAATGAGGCGTCAAGAAAACCTACAGCACCAGTCCTGCCTTGGTAAATTTGGAAAGCAAGTGACCGCAGCATGCTATCCACGGTCTGCTTTGTTGTGTCACCAAAGTCAAAGAAGAAGCTGAGGATAAGATGGTCGTTTACTTTGCAAGATAATCCAGTACAGTCGCACTGAGAACCGTCTTTCCGCATCCTGCGAGTCCATGCAGCCATAAATGTCGACGTGACCCTGAGTGCCACTCCTGGAAGACCGGGCTCTCTAAGAGCCACGCACCTGTCCCCTCATGACGGAGCTCCCTCGCGTGGTTGGCGTTTGTAGACGGATCAGAGGGGCGAAGCCAGCGCTCGATCTCCTCGGTACGAAGGTCGGCCTGGGTGGAATCCGTGACTGTTTTCGCTGCAACTGTGGTCTGCTTCACACTATGAATTTTCTGTTGAACTAAGGCAGGTCAGAACATGTTCAAAGTAGATTATTACTCCGCCTTGTTTATTCGCTAGGCCATGGCCCTATATGAGGATATGGATCACTAACCTGATTGAAGCATATCCAATGCCTTCTTAGTCTCCTGCACCTCTGCAGCCGGCAGGAACGCCAAGAAATCCTTGGCATACGCAGCAGCGGTGGCCGAGGCGTAACGTTGCCATCGATCGTTCTTATGGGTATCGGCGTAGTCGCAGATCCCTCGGATCACAAGACAGGGAAAGTGGTCCATCAGGCCGGCTGCTTCTATCTCAAGGCAGACGCAATCCTCGCCAACGTCAGCAACAATCCGATCGCGCATAGTAGCGTCTTTTACAAGCATGTTGCTGGATATGATGGTTCCATAGTGGATATAGGGGTCGGTGGTGTCTCGAGGATTGCGTTGAACCTCGGCAGCTGCGTTGCAGCCCCGACAGTCCGGCCCGGGGACGTGGCTACTTGAATCTTTAAAGAGACGGTCGTTTTCAAAGCCCTGGTAAGCATAGCCAGGATTCTGATTAGATCTCCTGCCCATCTTAGGGTTCTTCTCTAGCATCTGTTGAAGGAAGCAGGGAACCTTAGAGCCTCTGCGCTCGTGATCATCCTGGATGCTGGTAAGCGCATTGAGAGGGGCCGTCGGAGGCCGTCGGAGGAAGCCTTTGTGCTCATGCTTGTTACCAGACATTGCCTTGATCAAGTCGTACTGGAAGACGCCGCCCGTGGCCCAGTCGGGCTGGCTCACGACAATGTCGCCGAGTCGGATATCGCGGTCATCGTCCGGTCGGGCGATGGTGCTGCCTATGCCGATCAAAAGACTAACACGGATGGACGGGATTGAGGCGAGCAGGCTCGAGGCCGTTGTTGCAGCCGAGATGGTTCCATAGACTCCGGAGGGAAGAGAGGCGATGACAATGTTGTGCTCCCCCACTCGACCCCATGTATAAACGTTCGCGTCGGTCTGGTGTCTAGCGAAGCCAATTGGAGGCGCATGTTCCTCGTCGAGCATCGCTTCCGCAGCGGCCCGCTCGATGGGAAGAGCAACGATCCAGGCAACCGTATAGGAGTCGGGGCTGTCGAGAGAGTCGCGGGATGCCATGGTGTGGATGGAAGCGCGCGAAGCCGGCAGATAGGCGGGTGGGATGACGGATTGTAGGGTTAGCCTACGTTGACGTGGAATCTATAGTCGAGTTGCAGTCGCAGGAGATGGTTTCTGGGGTTCTGGTTCGGAAACAACAGATGTATGCGGCGAGGTCCTAAGGTAGATGTCGGCGTGTAACTCGATGCTGGTGTCGTCTGCGGGTAGCGTTCGTCGGTAGTCTTCCGGCCGATTCTCTTCTAAATCCCGGAAGCCGCTCTTTGAATGGTATGATATCTTCGCGGAATGGTCTGCGAAAATTCAATCCAACAATGAGTTGCAAGTCCTCCAGCAACAAGGAGAAGGGGGATAGTGTCGAGCGGGGTCGAGAGCCTGCCCGCTGCAGCCCTTGTCGGGCTGCAGCTGAGGGCCCCATGCATCCCATATGCACGCCATTGGCTTCGGGTACCGGCCGCTAGCCAGCCTCGTCTGTTTCGTGCATGAGACAGCAGTAAACAAAAGCATCGGGACGAAGCGATAGGGTGGGGCTCTCGAAGGCGGCGACCCCGTCAAGTTAACAGGTTTCTCCCGGCATATACTTAAGATGGTATTGTACATTTCCAGGCGTACGAAAGATTAACTGATGCCGAAATATTCGAGGGCTTTATTAAAGAGCTTCTTCTGTATTGCACCAAGTAGCCTAACCCGAAATCTGTCCTGATAATGGATAACGCGTCGTTCTATCACTTGGAGAAAATACAGCGGTTTATGTGATGGTGCAGGAGTAGTACTACTCTACCTGCCACCATACTCACCAGACTTGAATGCGATCAAGCATTCCCTTCTGCCTCTTGTGCATTTTTGCACCAGCCTTTTCTGTTCTGTGAAAGCCTTCCTTGGCGAGGAGCTCCATCTGGTGCCGTGCCTTTTCAAATTCATCGTTGTGGCCCTCACGGACGGCCACAACTCGCTGGACAGGATGGCCTCGTTTGCGAAAACCAGTCTCGGGTCGTCCTCACGGATCACGTTATAGGCGCATATCCAAATCTGAGTCTTTGCCGCTGGGCGGTCGTCTCGGCAGCGCAGGACCTGGGGCGGACTGTCTGGCTGTGCCACGGGATCCGACTTCATGGACGGAGACTTTTCGCTCTGGATGAACCTGGGAAGGGCTAGTCGTCCGTGCTGTAAGAGGTGCTGACACTGACGGCTCCGACGTCGTGGAGCTTCCGATGTTGTAGGTGGCCTTCTGTCGGGTGATGAGGGTCGTTCCGGCGCATTAAGCGCTCCCAGAATGCCCTAGCCAAAGTATTGCAGGTTATTCAGGAGAGGTGCAGGTAAAAGACATTCCTGCCGGGACATGTTTAAGTGCTGCAATTAGAATCCATGCAGCCCTCCCGCTCCGTGCAATCCGTTCACAGCAGTTGGCCACCGCGTCATTCGACATTATTATTTCGCCATGAGGAGCGCAATGCACATGCGGTACTGGTGTCCGCTATATACAGTTACTGCGAAGACACTGACCATGGGCGCGCAGGTCCGGTCTGGAAGAGGTTCGGAGCCCCAGCATCATGGTTTGGTGGGTCAACATGTCTCGGCGCGCTTAGCGAGCCAGAGACGTCATGATATGCATCGGCAGTTTCGAGGTCTCGGGTGGGTCGACGCGCGCATAACACGATTGAGGCTCTTGAGGTTACATTTTCGGACGTAAGCCCCGCCAGTGCTCCCAAACGGCGAAACAAAAGCAGGAAAGTGTCCCACTTGGCGCTTAATTGGCGCTCTCAGTTCCACCTTTCAAATGGGACGACCATTCGCCTGCTATGGAACGCTGCCGGACCCGGTACGGCGGTTTCGAGTACTGCTTATGCTCTCGGTCTCGACAAGGCGGCCGGCAGGTGACGAACGAACCCGCGCAGCCTGGAAGCCGAGCGTTCAAAGTGGCTGTATTATCGAGGCGGGGTTATGTACGAATGGAAAA
Source organism: Microascus cirrosus (assembly GCA_030271035.1). Lineage (NCBI taxonomy): Eukaryota > Fungi > Ascomycota > Sordariomycetes > Microascales > Microascaceae > Microascus > Microascus cirrosus. Next base: position 67,024 of record JAMBUN010000349.1, on the reverse strand, counting down.
AAAAAAAAAAAAAAAAAAAAAAGGCTCTTTACTAGCTCTGAGGCGCGCTTGCAGACCCATCTCCCACCGTATAGAGACGGTATGAACCTCGATAAGCTCTCGCAAATCACAGGCCGCCGCTTTCGGGTCGAATTTCGATGATCTTCCAACATAGTCCGCGAATACGATGCGAGGGGGAGACGAGTCAGGGTGGCGGCCAGCGTCCAGAACCAATAATAGTATGCACTCGAGGTGCCTGCCCTTCAGCTGCCGTTCGACCAGGCTGCCTCAGACTCTCGAACCGACAGAGTTACGAAAATCCTTCTATCGATCGAAGACGCACCTCAGTGTTGGCATCAACGTCTCGCAGACTATCCCTATTCCTCGAGCATATCATACCGTCACACCGCGCGGCCTTCTCAAATGTCTCTCGCTCCGTATCCATCAGAGCAACTCATGTGCCTTCTTCTGGCAAAATTGGAACACCAGCAACACCTTTGAAGTTTTTATACGGCCCTCCGACACCTGTGCAATAGGCTGCCTACGTCCACAATGCCAAACCCACTCCGCACCCCCAAACGCCATCAAGATTATACCGTCGCAGTCATCTGCGCCATCGGCTTTGAGATGACTGCCGTTCGTTACATGCTGGATTACGAACATACCCGCTTGCCCCCTGCGCAAGGCGACTCGAATATGTATATCCTCGGCGAGATTAGTGGCCACAACGTTGTCCTCGCATGCCCCCTCGGCACCCAGGGAAAAGGCGCCGCCGCGACCGTCACCACGAACATGGCTCGCACCTTCCCTTCCATCAAGTGGCGATTTCTAGTCGGCATCGGAGGAGGCGTGCCCAGCGACAAGCACGACATCCGCCTGGGTGATGTAGTGGTCAGCATGCCTGACGGCCAATACGGCGGCGTTGTCCAATACGACCTAGGGCAGGATACCGAGAGAGGATTCCGGCTGAAGGGATTTCTATTGCCCCCGCCCACAAAGCTGAGGGCCGCTGTCGAACTGATGCGCTCTGACCACTTTGTGGCAGATAACAAGGTGGAAAAACTCTTGTCCCAAATGTTACAAAAAGGACATCGTCTTTCCGTCTACCAACGGCCGCCCGCCGGACAAGACGCCCTCTTTGAAGCAGATTATCCCCACGTCGAGAGCCGCTGGGCTTGCGAGAACTGCGACATGATGAAGACCATCAGCAGACCGCCCCGACAATTTTCAGGCCCTGAGGTGCACTACGGACTGATCGCGTCTGGGGATCGAGTCATGAGGAGTGCGGCAAAGAGGAACGCCACTACAGACAACATAGGGGATATCCTCTGTTTCGAGATGGAGGCGGCTGGGATCGCGACTGAGTTCCCCTGCATTGTCATCCGCGGCGTTTCTGACTATGTAGACTCTCACAAAAATGACACCTGGCAGCACTATGCTGCCGCCGCCGCCGCCGCGTCCGCTAAGGAGCTACTCTCGTATATCGATCCCGAGCAGCCTACTGGTGACTCGGCGCCCTCACCCGGCCAATGTCCGCCGCCCCCTAATGAGCCGGTTAGCCAAAAAATGTCTGGTCAGGGTATCCAGAGTTCCGGGACTTTCTCAGTTGGAGGGGACTTACATATTGGTAAGAAGTGATAGATTATCTTGGTTAACTCTCGTGATATTAATTCGGTTATATAATAAAGACATATCTCCAGATGAAAAGTGGGATGCGAAGAATGAAAAATGCCTGGCCGAGTTGTTCGCGACCGATCCTCGCAAAGACAAGGAACGTATCCAGAGGACCAAAGGCGGCTTGCTCAAGGCCTCGTACAGATGGATTCTCGAGAATCACAGCTTCAAAACGTGGCGCGAAGACCGGCGCAGCCGACTGCTGTGGGTGAAAGGTGATCCTGGAAAGGGCAAGACCATGCTGCTCTGTGGCATTATCGACGAGCTGGAACGCGACTCTGCTCCTGACAGGCACAACCATTACTTGGCCTACTTCTTCTGCCAGGGTACTGACCAGCATATCAACAACGCCACCGCCGTGCTGCGCGGCTTGATCTATTTGCTTGTAAGGCAGCAGAGATCGCTCATCTCGCATGTGCGGGAAGAGTGCGGCCCTAGTGGGAAGCTGCTCACCAGGGAGGCGAACGTCTGGGTCACCTTGTCCAAGATTCTGAAGAACATATTACATGACCGAGACCTGAGGCACACCTACCTGATTATCGATGCGCTTGATGAGTGCGAGACGGACCTCCCGCAGCTTCTCGAGTTTATCACCAACTCGTCTTCATCGCCTCGCGTCAAGTGGCTCGTTTCTAGCCGCAACAGACGCGAAATTGAGCAGCAGCTAACACCGGATGATTCGAGGATAAGACTCAGCCTCGAGCTGAACGCAGAGCAAGTATCCAATGCCGTGGACGCCTATATCGACACTAAAGTGTCGATGCTCAAATTATTGGAAGACAAGCACAAGGCTCGAGTGCGAGATACCATGCGCCAAAAGGCGGATGGCACATTCCTCTGGGTTGCTTTAGTTGTTCAGGAGCTCCAGACCTCAAGCAGCTGGGACATCCTTCAAGTGGTCGAAGAAGTACCGGCGGGCTTGGAAGAGCTCTACGATCGGATGATGAATCAGATTCGAGAGCTGAAGAGGAGAGACCCAGAATATTGTCGGCTTATACTTTCAGCGGTCACATTAGCTTTTCGTCCACCCTGTCTGGCTGAACTTGGCATCTTGTCTGGGCTACCAAATGCGATTGCGGACAGTACGAAGAATATGAGGGACATGGTGGCTATGTGCGGCTCCTTCCTTACTGTCCGCGACGACCATATTTTCCTCATCCATCAGTCGGCTAAGGACTATCTGAAGAAGAATTACAGATTAAAGCTTCAGCCGACTGGCCCCGGTCGAGGGCATGCGGACATCGGCAGGAGTTCGATTGAGGCGATGTCCTCAATACTCAGACGGAACATGTATAACCTCGACTTCGGCTTCAAACCAAGCGATATGACTCCTCCTCATCCAGATCCATTAGCTCTAGTACGATACTCGTGCGTCTTCTGGGCTGACCATCTCTGCTCAGAGAGTCCCGAGTGTAAGAGGGAGTTGATGGATGATGGGCTAGTTTTGGGGTTTCTGAAGGAGCGCTTTCTCTTCTGGCTTGAGGGCTTATCTCTCCTAGGGAAACTATCAGTCGGCGCACCGTTGATAAAAAAGCTTTTAGATGTTGTCCAGGTATGTTATAACATCAAAATAACGGCTGGTTACTAACCTCTTTAGTCACACCAAGACACAAGCCCTCGCCTCGCTAAGCTGCTAGTAGATGCACAAAAGTTTGTCCATAGTCATGGGTCAATCATAGAGCGGGCTCCGTTACAGACATATAGCTCCGCGCTTGTGTTTAGTCCTATGATGAGCGAGGTTAGAAATGCGCACTGGAAGGAAAGGCTGCCATTTATTAAGACAGTCGCGGGTATTAAAGACTCCTGGGACTCACACCTGCAGACGCTCGAGGGGCATAGAGATTGGGTCTGTGCAGTGGCCTTCTCGCCAGACAGCAAAATGCTCGCATCGGCTTCACACGATAAGACAGTGCGGCTCTGGGATACAGCGACAGGGGCACATCAACAGACTCTCAAAAGGCATAAAAGTGTGGTCTATGCTGTGGCCTTCTCGCCTGACGGCAAGACACTCGCATCTGCTTCGGACGATCAGACAGTGCAGCTCTGGGATACAGCTACAGGGGCCTATCAACAGATGCTCAAGGGGCATAGCAGCTCAGTCCATGCTGTGGCCTTCTCCCCTGACAGCAAGACACTTGCATCAGCTTCAGACGATAGGACAGTGCGGCTCTGGGGGGTGGCAACCGGGGTGCACCAGCAGACACTTATAGGGCATAGCAGTTAGGTCCATGCTGTTGCCTTCTCTCCTGACGGTCAGACGCTTGCATCGGCTTCAGATGATAGGACAGTGCAGCTCTGGGATATAGCAACAGGGGCGCATCGGCAGACTCTCAAGGACATAGCGGTTGGGTCCGTGCTGTGGCCTTCTCTCCTAACAGCAAGACACTTGTATCTGCTTCAGATGATACAACTATACAGCTCTGGGGTGCAGCAACAGGGGTGCATCAGCAGACTCTCAAGGGACATAGAGGTTCTGTCCATGCTGTGGCCTTCTCGCCTGATAGCAAGACACTCGCATCAGCTTCAGACGATAGGACAGTGCAGCTCTGGGACATGGTAACAGGGGCCTATCAGCAGACGCTCAAGGGGCACAACGATTGGGTCCGTGCTGTGGCCTTTTCACATGACAGCAAGATACTTGCATCAGCTTCATACGATAAGTCAGTACGGCTTTGGGATACAGCAACCTGGGCCTATCAACAAACGCTTAACGGGCATAGCAGTTACGTCCGTGCTGTGGCCTTCTCCCCTGATAGCAAGACACTTGCATCTGCCTCAGACGATATGATAGTGCACCTCTGGGATGCAGCAACAGGGGCGCACGAGCAGACACTCAAAGGGCATAGCGATTGGGTCCGCGCTGTGGCCTTCTCGCCTGATGGCAAGACACTTGTATCTGCTTCGGACGATAAGACAGTGCAGCTCTGGGAGGTAGTAACGGGGTGCCATCTACAGACTCTCAAGGGGCATAGCAGTTGGGTCCGCGCTGTAGCCTTCTCGCCTGATGGCAAGACGCTTGTATCTTCTTCAGACGATAGGACAGTGCAGCTCTGGGATGCAGTAACGGGGGACCATCTACAGACCCTCAAGGGACATAGTGGTCGGGTCCGCGCCGTGGCCTTCTCTCCTGACGGCAAGACGCTCGCATCAGCTTCGGACGATACAACTATACGGCTCTGGGATGCGGTGACTGGAGTCTATCGACAGACGCTGAAGAGGCATAGCTGTTCAATCCGCGCCCTTGCCTTCTCCCCAGACGGTCGGTATCTCGAAACAGACAAAGGATTGTTAAGTATAGCCTCAAAAGCCAACGCCTTGAGCATTTCTAGAGACAGGACAGCATGGAGTAAGGGCCTGTTTGTTAACGGTGATTGGGTCGTCGAAGATAGAAAGAAGCTTCTCTGGCTTCCTCCTAACTACAGGGCAACGTGTGTAGCAGTTCGTGGTGCTACACTAGTCTTAGGACACGCCACTGGCCAGATGACATTCCTATATCTTGATGTCTCTGGTTAAATAGAGGGTTGGGAAGGGAAAGTTGGTTTAAACTACTTGGTTTTCGCCACCAACGTAACATGTTGAAACTACTGTCCTTTTTTTTTACATCGTTGTCGGCTTAGAAACCGAAAATGGGAACGGATTTGCTAAGAGTGCCAGAGCTCACCATCAGCCATTTCCTGCGAGGAAGTACATGGCGTACCGTTCCTCGGCCTACTCTTTGATATTTCCCCGTAGCCACTCACACCACATGTATTAAACGTCAATCCAGACCCAAACCAACTACTCTGTTACAAGAACAGAGGCACACCCGCCTCCTCCAACGTGCGAGGTCGTGTGCAAGGAAGCCCTTGTTTCATGATAAAACTGTAGCGATTGCCACGAGCATATTAATCTACCTGTAGAGAGACCCCTGCAATATGATATGCACTTAGTACTCGGTATTATTTCTTCTGTCTCTTTCTCAAGGGCCATGACCTAGATCTGTGCATACCCTGTGGCGAGACATTCACCCGATGAATCATGTGGAGGCCTGTAGACAGCAGACATCTTACACATAGAACAAAGTTGGCTCTTTCCAGAGTGAGAATCGATAGGGACATGCTTCCCAGCTTACAGAAGTCTTGGAAGCTCCGTCCAACTGGATGACCACCGTCGCCAGTCGGCACCATTCGTTCACCAGCCGAGCGGGAGAGCGCAAGTGAGACGAAACACTCATCAAGCCGACGTTGCTAGCCCCGGCAGTCCGCTTCTACGAAGGCGAGGACGAGCCTGGTGTGGTCGCCTCCCTGCGTGTTGATATCTGCTCTTGTGTCTAAGAGCAGTGTGACAATCTCTTGATGGCCTTCTGCCGAGAGGGCCTGGAGAGCATTACTGTCGCTGATATCTGCTCCCTTGTCCAAGAGCAGTGTGTTAATTTTTTGACGGCCTATATATGAGGCAGCCCAGAGAGTGCTGCTGCAGTAGCCACCCTGTGCGTTAATATCTACCCCATTATCTAGGAACAGTGTGACAATCTTTGAGGCCTTCCGCTGAAGCGTCCTGGGGAGAGTTGCTGTTAATAATATCCGCTCCTCTATTCAAGTGCAGTGTGACAATTTCTTGATGGCCTCCCTTTGAGGCAGCCAAGACGGCATTGATATAGATGCTGCCTTGCGCATGAATGTCCACTTTTTTGTCCAAACGTAGTGTAGCAGTCTCTTGATGGCCTACCTCCGAGGCAGCCCGTGGAGCGTTGCTATTGGTGTGCGCCCTTGTGCTAACGCCTGTTCTATTATAAAAGCAGTGCGATAATCTCTTGATGGCCTCCTGATAAGGCAGCCTAGAGAGTGCTGCCATAGAAGCTGTACAGTGCATCAATGTAACCTGCTCCGTTGTAAGAGTAGCGTAACAATTTCTTGATAACCATACTCTGAAGCAGCCAGGAGAGCATTGTCATAGGTGCTGCCTTGTGCATCAATGTGACCTGCTCCGTTGTAACAGTAGTGTAACAATTTCTTGATGACCATACTCTGAAGCAGCCCGGAGAGCATTGCCATAGGTGCTGCCTTGTGCATCAGTGTGAACTTCCTTGTCTAAGAGCAGTTTGATAATTTCTGGGTAGCCTCTGAGGCAGCCTGGAGGCATTTCTGTAGCTGCTGCCCTGTGTGTTGACGTCTGTTCCCTTGCTGATAAGATTTCGCACAGGTGCTAGGAGCCAAGCAAAAAAAGCATAGTCGAGCTTTTGGGAGGACCTGGCTTATGATCCCAAGGCTCATCAGCTGATACATATAGTTATGAGCATAAATAGCTTCCTCTTCCGTAACACAAACTTCCATTTAATCGGCGTGGCCCACATAGTGTACAGTTACCAATATGGGCACTGTGTACATCAACAATAGGCTCCAGTTACCTTCGGAATAATATTTTGCCCTTATCTGGTTTAGCAAAGGTGCCTGAACCCAAATCGGCTGTTGGAAGGCCCTGCTTTTCGCTGCCCGATCGCACTTGGGGCGTCAAGCTCGGCCTGGCCCTCTTAGCGACATTACCTTTAGTACTACGTACATGGGCAGCTCTCTTGGAAGCTTAGGTTAGACCCTCGTCAATATCCACTCTTTGACGACCTGAAGTATACTAAATAAGCCCCTTTTAAAGCATGGCAAGTAGTCCGTACTGATGGCGGGCCTTGCTTATCAGTAGCTGTAGAGGGCATTCTCCGGCTCACATGTTGCCAGACAAAATGTCAGCTCGGGTACAGCGTAAAATCATAACCGGAGTGCTGATGGCACAGCAAAAGTTATACAGTTGGTCATTCTCGCATTCTCCCGCTGCACGTTGACGAGTCGGATTGGCTGGCGATATGCACACTCTCCTCCAGCCGCACAAGGCTGGCGCTAAAGCGCCCCCCTCTTTATTCCCAACGCTGCGGGGTAGCGTCCTTGGTGTCACAGAACAAAGTCATGTCAACCCACTTTTTTCGAAGCACCTTGGACAGCAGTTCACCCACCTATACTTTTAAAACTTTAAATGATCCCGATGATCTAGAATCTTCGAACATATCCCTCAGCTAAAGCACTCTGTCAATTAAGCTTCAGCCCAGATCCGATAATTCCACCGAACCCCCTGGGATTAAAGGGGATAGTTGCACTCTCAGGTTGGTTGTTATGCTTGGCGATCACAGATCCGATTGTCCATGTAGAGGCAAGTGACCTTTCTAAGGCCCTCGGCGAAGCGAACGGCAATTTTACTTTCGCGGTGCTCTAATATGCTCGTCTGCCCAGATATGTACTATGTCTTCCACAGTCTTGCCGACGTGTTCCCCTTGGAACGACGAATATACCGTGGGATGGATCTGCGCTATAAGCATTGAGTACCTTGCCGCACAGCTCTGTCTCGATGAAGAGCACGAAAGACCGGAACATATATCCCGTCACGATAACAATGATTACACATTGGGCAGAGTTGGGAAGCATAATGTCGTTATCGCTGTTTTACCCGATGGGGAGTACGGCACGTCGTCTGCAGCAAGTGTCGCAAGAGATATGCTGCACAGCTTCCCAAACGTCAGAATCGGCTTAATGGTCGGTATTGGCGGCGGGGCCCCAAGCCCCAAGCATGATGTCCGTTTAGGCGACATCGTAGTCAGCGCACCTCGCGATGGGAAGGGTGGCGTATTGCAGTATGACTTTGGCAAAACGATACAGGATCAGAGCTTCCGACAGACAGGGTTCTTGAACCGGCCACCGACAGTCTTGCTGACAGCGGTGAGCGGGCTTAAGACACAGTACCAGAGGAAACGGCGTCAGCTTGAAGAAGCTATCAACCTTATTCTCAAGAAGGAAGACGACCTACGGGAGGACCTCAGTCGGCCAGACATAAGCAGTGACAGACTATATCGAAGCGATTTCATCCATCCTCCAGACATGAAAATTAGTTGTGCGGAAACCTGTGGGGTTGATCCATCGAACCTGATAAGGCGACCCGAACGGACAAAACAGCTGCAGAGTCCAGTAGTCCATCATGGCCTGATTGCTTCGGCGAATCAGTTGATGAAGGATGCTTTAATTCGCGATAGACTTGCAAAAGAAATGGACATTCTGTGTTTTGAGATGGAAGCAGCAGGGTTAATGAACCACTTCCCTTGCCTGGTTATCCGCGGTATATGTGACTACTCGGATTCCCATAAGAACAAGGAGTGGCAGGGCTACGCAGCAATGGTGGCCGCTGCATATGCAAAGGATCTTCTCTGTCGAATGGCTCCAAGTAAAGTCGAAGCTGAAGAGAAGATCGGCGATATTCTATCAGGTAATTCCATGGTTTAGAATCATACTATTAATATATGTTAATCCTATACATAGGCCTCCGAGAAGTTGCAGAAGAGTCCCGAGACATTGCAAAAGAGCAGCTGCGAGTCCAGAAAGCTCTAGCCGAGCAAAAGCTGTCTAAAGAAGAACGAAAGTGTCACCAGCTGTTCCGCCTCACAACCAACAGTAGGGACGCCACCTACGAGTGGTATAAAGACCGAGTGGAAGAAAGGGTTGACGACACGTGCATGTGGTTCCTCAACCACGAGCACTACCAGAGGTGGTTGAAACAAGATTCCGGTCCCTTGCTAGTCACAGCGGATCCTGGTTGTGGGAAGTCAGTGTTAGCCAAGTACCTTATTGACCACAGCCTGCCACGGTCAGCAACTATCTGCTACTTCTTCTTTAAAGACCAAGACCAGAATACTGTCCGGCAAGCACTTTGCGCACTTCTTCACCAACTCTTCTCTCAGAAGCCGTCTCTAATCCGACATGCCATGACACAATTCCAGAAGGATGGGCAAGGTTTGGTCAATTCGACAAGATCGCTCTGGGAGGTTCTACAACACGCCACCAAAGATCCCCAGGCAGGATCTGTAATTATTGTCCTTGATGCTCTAGACGAATCTGCCGAACCAGAGTTTGCGGACCTGATGCGGAATGTGGACAGCCAATTCCACAGCGACCAGTTAGGTTATGCCAAGTTAAAATATCTCTTAACGTGCCGCCCGTATGAGCAGATCTTATCTAAGTTCCACGGCCTATTGAATACCTTTCCAAATCTCCATATACCAGGAGAGGACAAGTCGAAAGCTATTAGTCAGGAAGTAAGTCGAGTCATTACGCACCGGGTCAATCAGCTCTCGGACAAGAAGGGCCTCAAGCCCGAAACCAAGAGTCACCTCGAGAAAAGACTACAGGAGACTACCCACCGCACTTATCTCTGGGTATACCTTGTGTTCGACCACTTAGAGAAAGAAAGCTTTAAAAAAACACGTGGCGGGGTTGAGTCTACAATTGCAGCGCTTCCGAAAAGCGTCAATGAAGCATATGAGCAAATTCTGAACAAGTCTAAAGAACATCCGACAGTTCGGAAAGCCTTGAGTATTATCTTAGCTGCAAGTCGGCCGCTAACAATCTCGGAAATGAATATTGCCCTGAACATAGACAACATATCACGGTCTATTCACGACCTCGACTTAGAGGACGATAAGGACTTCCAGTCGCGCCTCAGATCTTGGTGTGGATTGTTCATCTCAATCTATTATGGCAAGATTTATTTCCTTCATCAAACAGCTCGCGAGTTTCTCCTCGCAGATTTAGTATCGCCTATAACCGTCCTGTCGGAGCTACGCTGGCATCACTCGATCACTACTGAACACGCACACGCCGTTCTTGCAAACGTCTGCGTGCTCTATCTGAACTTCTTTAACTCTGACGCTAGTCTTCCGACAGGTGCAAAGGCAGAAGCCGGCCACTCTGTCAGCAGCCACGCCTTCTTAGATTACTCGGCCAAATTTTGGGGCGCTCATTTCCGGGAGGCCAGTATCATGGAGAATGATGCCATTGTACCTTTCGCTCTGAGAATTTGTGATCCGGATTCCAAGAGCTACTCAGCATGGTTTAGAATGTATTGGAAGACGACAGGCATGTTGACTACCGAGTATTTTACAAATCTCATGGTAGTGTCGTACTATGGCCATCGTGCCGTTGTCAAACTGCTGCTCGAGAGGGGCGCCGAGGTCGAGGCGAAGGATAATTATGATCGGACGCCGTTTTGGTGGGCTGCTGCGAACGGGCACGAGGCCATCGTCAGGCTGCTGCTCGAGAAGGGCGCCAACGACGAGGCGAAACATAACGACGGTCGGACGCCGCTTTGGCAAGCTGCTGCGAACGGGCACGAGGCCATCGTCAGGCTGCTGCTCGAGAAGGGCGCCAATTTCGAGGCGAAAGATAACGACGGTCGGACGCCGCTTTGGCAAGCTGCTGCGAAAGGGCACGAGGCTGTTGTCAGGCTGCTCTTCGAGAAGGGCGCCGACATCGAGGCGAAAGATAAGTATAGTTGGACGCCGCTTTGGCAAGCTGCCGCAAACGGGCACGAGGCCATCGTCAGGCTGCTCGAGAAGGGCGCCGACATCGACGCGAGGGATGACTATGGTTGGACGCCGCTTTGGCAAGCTGCTGCGAACGGCCACGAGGCCGCCGTCAGGCTGCTCTTCGAGAAGGGCGCCGAGATCGAGGCGAAAGATAAGTATGGTCGGACGCCGCTTTGGCAAGCTGCCGCGAAAGGGCACGAGGCCATCGTCAGGCTGCTGCTCGAGAAGGGTGCCGAGATCGACGCGAGGGATAAGTATGGTCGGACGCCGCTTTGGCAAGCTGCCGCGAAAGGGGACGAGGCCATCGTCAGGCTGCTGCTCGAGAAAGGTGCCGAGATCGACGCGAGGGATAAGTATGGTCGGACGCCGCTTTGGCAAGCTGCTGCGAACAGGCACGAGGCCATCGTCAGGCTGCTGCTCGAGAAGGGTGCCGAAATCGAGGCGAAGGATAAGTATAATCAGACGCCGCTTTGGCAAGCTGCTGCGAAAGGACACGAGGCCATCGCCAGGCTGGTGCTCGAGAAGGGTGCTGAGATCGAGGCGAAGGATAACTACGGTTGGACGCCGTGCTGCGAATGGGCACGAAGACATCGTCAGGCTGCTGCTCGAGAAGGGCGCCGACGTCGACGCGAAAGAAAACTATGGCCGGACGCCACTTTGGCAAGCTGCCGCGAAAGGGCACGAGGTTATCGTCAGGGTGCTCCAACGAAAGTCTCCGTAGTTACGAGATCATACTCTTTCAGACAATAGTTCGGCATGGCCAGTCATAAGCAACGAGAGCCTTCAATACCCTCAGCTCGGCCTTCCGAACCCCTTTTTTACCGTTAGTGGCGAAGTGGTGCTCCCTCCCTCAACCTTTATGAGACTATCCAGGCTTGGGCAAGGTAGCCATACTAGCACACTATCAAATTTAATATCTTTGTTGGAGGCGGCTCGAAGGGGTCCAGGTGTGTATTTATGCCATGAATTCCTTCGCGTGCACTGGTTCTGGTGGCTTTAAGTCCGGTTCGCCGGGCTACTTTTTGCAATGGATGCTTGGGTAAGTCAAATTTCGTCGGGTACTTATTACTTCGTTTCCAGTTCGGTCAGACATATCAACCGCTCGGGAGCAATCAAAGGTGTAAGGTAGTCAGGTCTGTCTAAAATTCACCACGACATAAGTAAGGCGATTCACAGAGGCGCATGCCGTAGTATATTTAGGATTCTTGTCTCGGGAAGATGGGTGGATCCTTGAGAATTAAGGCTACATCGTTGGTAAGATACGGAAATGTCTTCATGCCCAGTAACTTGAGTAACAGCGGGGATGTACCATGGCGCAACCGCCAGGTAGGTGAAGACCTTGGTTCGCACTGTCGTTGTGGGGAACTGGTGTCCTGTCAGCTCTATATACCTACAGGTACCTTCAAAATTCCTTAATCTTTGACTTTAGATACACTAAGAAAGTGGCTGATTGTATCTCAAAGTACCCACCATGACTTTGAAAGAGCAAGGCTAAGTGCAAAGAGGAAGCAATTTATGTTCAAAACAATATGAGCCCATTGTTGGAATATCGTTTCCTTTTCTAGGAACCTGACCGTTGCTCGAACTATATTGTCTGAATCTTGAGCTAACAGGGAATAGACTGTCCAGATTTCCACTGCAAATTTTGCTCTTGGAAAACACTGCTTGATCTCTTTGTAGTTACTGTTGATATCTGTAAGATAAGTCAAGAACGTTCTTGTAATGGAAATGCTGGTAGTTGAAATCTCGAACTGGTTCTCCCTAAGATACTCTCCGACAGAAAAGTAGGAAAGGTACAGCTCTCTACTAATGGTGCGAATAATTGTCACTATATCAGGGCAGTAGTTCAAAAACGTTAAGTGTTGCAAAACAGCCAACGCTTGATGTTAAACCCTTGCAATTTGTGTATCGCTTTTACTTATTTAGCCTCAGCCAGCTTGAGGGGTTGCTTGGAGCGTACTAGGAACTGCAGAGACATTGTATTGGTTTTGAGCTCTGTTAGTATTATGCGTGGGTATGTCTCTTCCAGGTCCTGCAATAAAGATGCATGAGTTTCCTCAATAGCTGCCTTGTGAAACCATTGAGCTAGGTTGTCTAGTTAAAGAACGCCCACCTGTACCTAAGCAATGCATCAGCAGACCATTCACATATTACTCGAAGGAGCAATAATCTTGCATTCTGGCAGCCCTGTCCCCAACTTTGTTTTAGATTAGCTTGAGGAGAGCGTGCAACAAGCGCTTGTCCTGAAAGTCTTGTCATTGCAAAAGCTGTGCTGTGCTGTACAAACGGATATCAGCATTAACAGCCTGCTTGTCAAGTGCTAAGCAGTTTTTGTCGTTTACCAACAGGGGATGTTGTGCAGGAACTTTGGCTTAAGTCCGGCTGGTACACGTAGGTAGCAATTAATAGAGAAGGTCGGGGGTTCCAGTAATCCAACAGCTTTCATAGCGTCTGAGGAATTGCTTGTGTGGAGTGACCATACTTGGCAGAGGCCCAAGCCCCGCTCGTGGGTTCTGGCGGCCTGCAATGGCGGATTAGTGCGGGCGGCGTGTGGTGAAGGGGCGCCATACCATAGATGAACGTCCGGCGACTGCAAGGTTTGGCTGCCGGTTAAGGCCTGGATTGCGATAATAGAAATGCGGATTTTCTGCAGCGAAGCATGGCGAGGAACATTCGAGCGGGAATCTGGGTTGTTCCTAATGGGGGGAGGCATCCATGGCTGAGCGCATGCGGCTGGGCATGCTGCCGCGTCCCCAGATCCAATCGTTTCTTTGTCTCCGCTTCGATGCAAGGCTCGACCAGGGAGCAGAACACTAACCCCATAGGTCGACAGATATAACTTTTTGGAGAGTCTGGAGGCCTCTTCGCATGTCTTCTTACGCCGAGCTTCTCAGCCTTCGCGACACACGCACAGCACGGTTCACGGTTTCTGCACGACAACCTGGCGCGGAGAATCGAGTTGAGCAGGATGTCACCCGCGATGCGCCGATCCCCCACAGAAGCAAACGGCTCGAAAGGATACGAAATGGAAGCGCAACGGAATCCGGACGGCCCCTGCTCTCCGTCGTGCCGGGCTTTTCCCCCGCTGCCGTTCTCCGTTCGGCCGCTTCAATATGAGGGCGATGCCTCTGGCGCAGCTCCAGACCTCAAGCAGCTGGGGCATCTTTCAAGTTGTCGAGGAAGTACCGACGGGCTTAGAAGAGCTCTCTTCTATGAGTTCCCTTTTTCTGGAGAATCCGGTTGAAGTTGTGTGCGTGCAAGACCCGTGACACTCGTGTGTACGATGGTTTTAGTTCGAACGACCGGCCCGGTTGGGCGCATACCTACAGAATGCCAGTGCGAGACGAACGAGACTAACGAGACCACTAGACATTAGACCACCAGTTGGAACGGCCTCTACATCGAGCTTCCTCCCAAGAGCAACTACCTACACCGTTAATCAACGACGGATGAGATCCGACTCTACGTGTAACCCCGTCCGGATTCGAGGGCTCAAGAGCGTGCAGAGGTAACCGCCCGGAAGAGGTAAGAGCGTACGCATATCGCGTAGGCCGGCCACCATGCGCTCACTCATATAACTAGACAATATCTCCGGAAGAGCCATAAATGCATGCATAGATCTCGATCCCATATGGGAGAAGTTTATCATATGCGTCCAAAGACGAGAGGAAATTCGGCCCAGCACAGGTCCAACCCCTTCAGCTATATCGGATATCGTTCAACCTTGCCCGAACAAGCTCAGGATAGACCTCTCAATAGACAGATGCAAGCAAACCAAAACTAATAGTGTGCTGCTGTAGCCGAAACCAAGTATATAGATATGGCGGATCGTACCCTTGAAGTGTAGAGTCTGTATGTTGTTCACTTAAGATTTCTTTTGCGAGAAGGTATGCAACTCTTTTCTCTTGTGGAGCAAGTCGTCTTCGTAGTCCCATATATAAACGAACTTGTTGTAGCTTGCGCTATGTGATTTGAATCCTGCCTGCTGTAGCGTTCGGAGTAGATCGGTTTCTTGTAGAGCATTTTCAAAGAACTGTGTTTGAATTCGTTCACATAGTTCTAACGAATATTTGATTAGTACGGGTGTAGAGTCCCCACTGCTGGATTTGTTGGTTAAGCGTAGCTTATAAAAAGAGAAAGGATATCCTTTTGCCTTTTTTTTTTTTGGTGAAGCCATTCGCTTATATTTGGAGCAAGGTCGTTCGACAAGATGTAGGGTCGCCCAAGCACCTGTGGCTGTTCCAATTTCGTTGCATTTGTCCGGACGCCTTTAATCACATAGCTATGAAGGGGGGAAGTTTAATGAGCAACGTTGCGTCAAGTTTTCTGTAGAAACAAGTGACTAGAATAACATAAGTCATTGATTAGAGTTGGTTATGAATGAACGCCGTCCCCTGCTTGCCAAAAGAGAGGGGAAAAAAAAAGACGTGGCAAACAAGGCAACATTCAAATAAAATTCCTTCTGCCCGCCCTCCAAAAGCAGTCGATCTCTCTTGCCATATATGAACATATATGCTCATTCCTTAAGCACAAGCGACTCTAAATATGATCAATCATCCTCATCCTCGATGAGGTTTTGGCCAGGTGAAGCTGGGGTGGACGTGGCCTTGTCTTTCACAGCCTTGTTCTTGCGCAAATTTGCAACTGCCAGATAATAGTTGCCCATGTCTTCGAGATACTCGATCGGGATTCGATTTAATCGATGGACAAAGTCGATCATCATTGCAGTCTCATCGAGCGTCATTTCAGCCGGGCTAAGAATCGGTTGCTCAACACTGGCCGAAGGCATAGTCCTCCGGGCCTTGCCCTTGGCCAACTTTGACCGGACTATACATACTATATTAGTTATATTAAGCCTAAAAAAGTACAAAGTAGTGCAAAAACATACCTTTCTTCCTCACAGGTTCAGTCGAATCTGTATCAGCCTTATCAGGTTCGATGTAAAATGAACAAGGATGATTGCCCGGGTAGACGCAATTGGCGCATTCGGTCGAGACCTGATCAAGAACAATACACTTCGGAAACTTGCCGAAACCTTTATTGCACTTCGTGCAAGGTTTATCGACCTCTTCACCAAAGAGGTACACAATCAATGCATCTGCGTATGACTTTCGATCACCTTTGTACGTCTCTTCAGCTTTTGACCGACTTGCAGGGCCCTTCGAGCGCATCTGCAAAGGTCGAAGAATATTCTGACAAGAGAAATTAGTATAATTACGAACAAACAAGACAAGAGATGTACAAACATACCTTTTTATTGTTCGCATACTCCCAAGCTCTACCCTTCATAAACGGACATGCGACTTGGTACGCCCAAGCAGTCAACTCAGGGGCCTTGTCGTTCGAAGGTTGATCATCTTCGTGCGAAATCGCAGGAAGCGGACAATTCTTGTACACCAATGGGCAACCGAAAACGCCTTGTTGTGACGAAGGCAGGGGAAGGGACGACGAAGGCGGGTCATCTGTGCGATCTCGTCCACCATCGTCCAATTGCAGCACAACAGGATTGATCGAATCTGTGACAGAAGATTGGCCGGAGTTGTACAGATTGCTAGCTGCTGTTTGAAAAGCATTGAGTGAATTCTCGGCCGCGGTGTGCCTGCGATTGTTCGAACCGCTCGTTTTGTTGCTGTTGTTGTTCGAGGTTTGGCCGAAATTGGCCAATCGCGCTCGGGATGGGTTTATGGTCTGGCTGCTCTGCGATCAAGGTCAGTTAGTCTTGCACAAATTTGATTGGGTAGAAGAATTGGGTCAATGGTGACGAACCTTATCTCCTCCTTGATTGTCGCTGGTGGCCTTCTTGCGCTTACGCGCATTCTTTTGATTGGTCATGTTCTTCGAGTTTCATACGTAGGTATGCCGGATGAATATGTAAAAGGGTGATGGGCTCTGTACCCAAAAATACGTTAGCGAACAATACTTCGAACAATCCGAATGCTCAAATAAGGCGATCAGCTAGCGCGCCCTGATTAGTCAACACTAGCCAAGGAATCGATTGAGCGACCCAAAACCCCCAAAAAATGAGGGTTTTGGGCTGCTGGCAATGAGCGGCCACGCCCCCCACCCAATACTTGGGCGATTCGTGAGCGGAAAATTGCGAAGCTGGCCAATAATGACATAAGAAGCAAGAATATCGCATCGGATCGCGCAAAATAGCAGCGTGGAGGGACAAATTTGAGGAAATGAGATAGCCTTACCTTGAGTTGGTTGAAGGAAAATTTTTTCTGCGGGCTTCGAGGCTTGAGGGATGTTAGGTAGGTGCCACACCTTCCTTTGATGTGGCACCTGCCCTTGAAGCTGTGATGGGTTGTTCCTTCCTGCTGGAGCGGCGGTTGAGATATTGGCAATGATTGTCACGGTTTCATACTCTGTACATGCGGAAATATGCGTTTACGCATTCGAATAATTTTGGACGGTATAGTATATGCGTATAGTACAGTACGCTAAACTACTTTGATTTCGACTCGGACTTTTGAGACAAATGTTGTTACGGGAAAACAGTCGGGCCAAAAAGTGACTAACACGCCAGTCAGTTGGTGACCCTGATTCGGCTCCTACATACGCCTTCTAACAAATGTTCTTATGTGTTGCCGTAACTATAGTGGCTCTACACATTGGTTTAACCTCAACCCAGGCGCACGTCGGACATATTTCGACATCATCCTTAGAGGGTTGGAGGTGAAGGCTCGAAGGCCGTAGGCGCGCTAATTCTCAATGGCCCGGGGGAGAGATACTGTTGCCTTATTATAACCAATTAGATCCGTCAATGACATTTACACATGTGAGTTCAGGCTGCGAAACGGCGCTAATAGCGTAGACCAGGGGCAAGACGAGATGGATTCGCTACGGTTGGTAGGAGTGTCTGACGTTGCTCGCCCCAGCTTTCAGGCGGAACTCGCAGGACTCTCGCCATTGGCCTGGCGTACTTCTCCATTTATAATATCAGGCACGGGAACTTCTTGACGGCAGTGTGCGACGACCACTTCGCCGCGGTCTGGACGCGCCGTGTCTTCGCGACTACGCGATCGCTCTCGCTGGCATTCCCGCCGACGCGACATGTGCTGTTCCGGGCGATTGCGAATTCTTAGAGGACCGGGGTTCCTGGATATATCTGATTATGCCTGGCAGGCATGAAACCCTGTCACAGCACAATCCTCGAGGTCTGACTGCGTCCCAACAGGGCCACAGGTGTCTCCCTCTGCCTGCCGAAATCGGCTTCACAATCTCTCGAGCACCAGATCTCGTCTTCGCGACCAACGCCATTCGCCAATGTCCCGGCGGGTGTACCGTAATACGTCAACCCGCCAACTCAGCTCATCGGTTCGCACCTGTGAATGCCAGGAAATTCGGTCCGTAACCTGCGCCACGGGCGGCAGCGCGACAATTGTTATTGGGCAGCATTCCATTCCTCCATAGCGCTCCTGACCAGGCTGGGCTCCGTCGAGACTGTTAGATATTAACCCCTCACCCGTGCGAGGAGATTCCCATGCCCCGCTGTTCGCGTTCCCTTCACGAAACCGCCGCCCCGCGAACGTCAGACGACACTACCGATGTGTTCCCATGTCGGTAACAGGCGAGACATCACCAGAATATGGCGAACCGGATCTCGAATACAATCCAACATGTCAGAGCCGAAAATTCAAACGTCATCTCAGGAACTGGAAACACTATCAACAATTATCGGACATCGGGAAAGACCGAAGATGATAACAGGCGCCTCTGCCTCCAATCGCTAGCCTTTCCCCAAATATGGAGCCGCTCCCATGACATCGCTGTCGCCGTCCCAGGGACATGCGAGTGGCTGCTCCGACACGACAGATACAAGCGCTGGGTTGCTTGCGATCGAGGCCTGCTATGGATCAAGGGGAAGCCGGGCTCTGGGAAGTCCACACTGCTGAAATACGCTCTCGATAATCACAAAGCTACATCCGACGACCTTATCCTTTCGTTCTTCTTCCACGGCCGTGGCGATGAGCTCCAAAGGACTCCTCTTGGCTTCTTCCGGTCCCTTCTTCATCAAGTTCTCAGGGAGGTCCCCGGGTCACTACCTGATCTCGTCAACACCTTCGAAATAATGTGTAAGGAGATTGGTACGCCGGGTGAAAAGTGGCACTGGCATCAGGAAGAACTGCAGCGCTTCTTCAAGTCGTCTCTTCCGAGGGTCCTGGAAGTCCGTTCGGTCTGGTTATTCGTTGATGCCTTGGACGAGTCTGGCAAGGAGAATGCAGTCAATCTGTTTCAGTGGCTCAAAGCCCTCCTCCAGACGCTTCCGCCTACGCGCTCACAGCTGCGCATCTGCGTCACTTGTCGCCACTATCCGATCCTAGACAAGGAGTGTATGTTTGAAATATGCCCTGAGCATGAAAATGGGCAGGATATTTCTACATTCGTGCGAGACCAGTTTTCTGATTCCTATGAGATGACTACATCTCTGATTCCAGCTTTGATCACAGACCATGCCTCCGGCATTTTTATGTGGGCCTGTCTCGTGGCGAAGCGAGTACTTGACCTTGAGCGAGAAGGGGCGACCTTAAGGGTAATAGAAGCAGAAATCCATTCCATCCCTTTAGACCTCGACAACCTATACCAAGAGCTCCTTCGAAATATGAGCTCAGACTCCCTGAAACTGATCCAATGGATCTGCTTCGCCACTCGGCCCTTGCAATTAGACGAATTGCGGTGGGCCATGGTTGTCGAGGCCGATTGTCCACATCGGTCGCTACGGGAATGCCGAAGCAGGAAAGATTATGTATCGGACAATGGCAGGATGAAGAGGCGAGTTCAGACACTCAGCTGCGGTCTTGCCGAGGTTACGCAGTCATCCCGTACACAGGTTGTCCAGTTCATCCACCAGTCTGTCAAGGACTTCTTCGTCGAAAAGGGCTTGTCAGCTCTTGATAGCAACTTAACGTCGACCAATGCAACAATTGGCATGGCGCACCTTCGACTGTCCAGGATTTGCATACGCTACCTGGCGATGGAGGAAGTTGGTCAGTTAACGAGCTATAAACATAGCGACTTTCCTTTCTTGCGGTATACTACGACCTCGTGGGTGGCGCACACAAAGCAGTGTGATGCTCGTGGTGTACCTCAAAATGATCTTCTGGAATTGTTTTCTTGGCCATCTAATGATCTCGTGGAACGGTGGGTGCGAGTTTACGGGATGATAAACAACTATTCTACTCACTGTCCACTCAGCGGGACTAATCTGGTTCTTGTTATGTCGAGGTATGGGATCTTGGGGCCATTAACTGCCATTTTACAGAGGGTAGATAAAGTTACCGGACATATCGACACTAGGGATAAACTTGGCCAGACGCCGCTCTCGTGGGCTGCTCAGAACGGGCACGAGGCTATCACCAGAGCTCTGCTCGCTACGGGCAATGTCGATGTCGACACGAAGGATGTGTATGGCCAGACGCCACTACGTCAGGCTGTCGAGAACGGAAATGAAGCCATCGTTAAGCTTCTACTCGACACGGGCAAGGTCGACGTCAACTCGAAGGATAATTACAGTCAGACGCCGCTATTATGGGCTTCTAGGAACGGAAATGAAGCCATCGTCAAACTTCTCCTCGCCACCGGCGAGGTCGACGTCAACTTGAGAGATGGATCTCGCGGGACGCCGCTATCATGGGCTGCCAGGAACGGAAATGAAGCCACTGTCAAACTTCTACTCGCCACCGGTAAGGTCGACGTCAACTCGAAGGATAGTAATAGCCGGACGCCGCTATCATGGGCCGCCGGGAACGGAAATGAAGCCACCGTCAAACTTCTACTCGCCACCGGCAAGGTCGTCGTCAACTCGAAGGACAGTAGTAGCCGGACGCCGCTATCATGGGCTGCCAGGAACGGAAGTGAAGCCACTGTCAAACTTCTACTCGCCACTGGCAAGGTCGACATCAACTCGAAGGATAGTAATAGCCAGACGCCGCTATCATGGGCCGCCGGGAACGGATATGAAGCTACCGTCAAGCTTCTACTCGCCACCGGCAAGGTTGACGTCAACTTGAAGGATAGTTTTGGCTTGGCGCCGCTATCATGGGCCGCCAGGAACGGAAATGAAGCCATCATCAAGCTTCTACTCGACACGGGCAAGGTCGACGTCAACTCGAAGGATATTAATAGCCAGACGCCGCTATCATGGGCCGCCGGGAATGGGCATGAAGCCACCGTCAAACTTCTACTCGCCACAGAAAAAGTCGACATCAACTCGGAGAATGCATATGGGACGCCGTTATGGTGGGCTGTTCAGAAGGGGAATCTGCCTATCTTCAAGCTACTTCTCGCCACAGGCAAGGTTGAACTCGACTGGAGAGATAGTAATGGCCAGACGCTGCTATTGTGGGCCGCCAAGAACGGACATGGACCCATCGTCAAACTTCTGCTCGCCACAGAAAAAGTCGACGTCGACTTGAGAGATAGATCTGGTCTGACGCCGCTATGGTGGGCTGCTCAGAACAGTAATCTGGCCATCGTCAAGCTACTGCTCGCTACGGGCAAGGTCGACGTCAACTTTAAGGATACGGATGGGACGCCGCTATGGTGTTCTGCCAGGAACGGAAATAAAGCCATCGTTAAGCTTCTACTCGACACGGGCAAGGTCGACGTCAACTCGAAGGATATTAATAGCCAGACGCCGCTATTGTGGGCCGCCGAGAACGGAAATGAAGCCACCGTCAAGCTTCTACTCGCCACAGAAAAAGTCGACATCGACTTGAAAGATGGATCTGGCCGGACGCCGCTATCATGGGCCGCCGGGAACGGGCATGAAGCTATCGTCAAACTCCTACTCGCCACGGGCAAGGTCGACGTCAACTCAAAGAATGCATATGGGACGCCGCTATGGTGGGCCGCTTGGAACGGGCATGACGTGGTCGTTAAGCTACTACTCGCTACAGGCAAAGCCGACATCAACTTAAAGGATAGTAATAGCCGGACACCGCTATCCTGGGCCGCTGCAAAAGGGTATAATGCCATCGTTAAGCTGCTGCTCGTTATGGAAGACGTCGACATCGACTTGAGAGATGGATCTGGCCGGACGCCACTATCGTGGGCCGCTGGGTTTGGCCGTGAGGCCATCGTCAAGCTTCTGCTCGCTACAGGCAAGCTCGATGTTGATTCAAAAGATGGTTCCGGCAGGACGCCGCTACTGTGGGCCGCCGGGAACGGGCACGAGGCTATCGTCAAGCTGCTACTCGCCACGGGTAGAGTCGACGTCAACTCGAAGGATGCATATGGGACGCCGCTGTCGTGGGCCTCTGCAATCGGACGCGAGGCAATTATCAAGTTACTGCTTGCCACGGGAAAGGTAGACGTCGACTCAAGTGATCCATCCGGCCGGACGCCGCTATCATGTGCCGCTGGGTTTGGCCGTGAGGTCATCGTCAAACTTCTGCTCGCTACGGACAAGCTCAACGTTGATTCAAAAGATAGATCCGGTAGGACGCCGCTATCGTGGGCCGCCGGGAGCGGGCACGAGGCCATCGTCAAGCTTCTGCTCGCTACGGGCAAGGTCGATACCCACTCGAGGGATTCACTCGGCAAGACCCCGCTCTTGTGGGCCGCTGGGAACGGGCACGAGGCCGTCGTAAATATGCTTCTCTAGTAAATTCATTCCGATTTAATCGCCGATTATTTCCTCTTATAGCGCGCAGAAGGGGCCTAGGTAAAGGCACAATAATATGCTGTCCATTCTATTCCTGAATCTAGCGGGTTTATTCCGACCCGTTTCCGACCTCGGTTGTCACCCTCAAATTCTCCTTACGCTAACGCCAGTTGGGTTTCTTGCGTCCCACCCAATCAACTAGAACCAACGATTAAATGATATCCCAATGTCTTAAATCGCAAAGTGTCATAGAGTTTTTAAGAGACATTATATATGACCTTAAGGGAGCTTGTCTGGAGATATACCTGTTTTGGTTTTTACCTTTATGAGAGAGGGTCCAAGGAGAGATGGCAAATTCATACTGACATGCAGCATATACCACTCTGCCACCATGCCTTGACATGCCCGTTTGATTGTATTATATGAGACTGCGTTAACGAAAACTGCTTACGGGTAGCCCCATTTCACGACTTGCAGCGGCTGCTGGAATCCACACTCTATTGCTTTGTTAAGCTTGACACGACACAAGCCCGTCGTTCCCTATCATCCGGCGGCACCTGGCCTTCCGTTCGCGTCTCCGCGTAACTTGGTTAGACGACCTGAGCGGCATCCGTAGACCGACTGGAGGTGATTCCTGAAATGGTCCAGGTGCTGGAACTTCATGTCCCTGCACTTGGGGTGGTAGCATCTTATTGGCTCGCCATGCCGCTCAACGTGCTCCCGCTCTTCCAGTTGGCTATCGTCAAAGTGGTCATTTATGAGGGTAGGCCGACAGTACCGGAATGTGCGTTCTGGGAGAGTCATGCACTCGTCGCCAATACAATCTGGGCATTGGGTTGGGTCCATGAGGAGAGGAAAGGGGTTTGGGTCGGGCTCCGGCATCCGCACTGGGGACTCGTCTTTGATCGGCGGGAGGCTCGGCTGGGATGTGCACTCAGCACGGCCACAATTGCCCGTCCCTCCCTAGCCCGTCTTGCGCGTCTCTTTCGTAGCACGCATGGCCGCCCCGAAGCCAGTGACCTTGTTCCGTTGCTAGAGGAGGTTTTCGTCGGGTAGGCTCCCTGACTGGTTGCAGAGCAACCTGGCTATCTCGCCGCGCTCAGGAACTTGAAGGTGTATCTCTGGCTCGACGTACTCCTCTTCTGCTTCACCTCGGAACTGACTGTCAATAACCCAGGTCGAACGGTTTTGGAAGGAGCGACTGCGATAGGACACAACGACCCTCTCATCGCGCCGTGCCTTCTTTCGACGGATCTCCTCAGTAAGGAATCGGATCTGGGCCTCGTGCTCAGAGCCTCGGACCTGGTATTGGCAGTTCTTCAGCCCATCTCGTCTCTGTTCTAGTTCCTGGATCTCCGGGTCCGGTGGTAGCATCCCTCACAACTCCTGGACATCATGTTTATTCTTGCGCGGGGATCGCGAGTAAGGCCGACGAGGGCGAACTGCTCGAAAAGCTCTTCCTCCTGCTCTTCTCCAAGGTCTAGTGCGTTCCGCAAGGCATATTTGACGCTTTGGTTAAGATAGGACTCCTGGAATGTGGGGAAGCGAGAATCAGGACGCATGATCTGATCCCGAACTGGATCCGGCGCGCGTCTATGGATACATGAGTACTCCCGACCCCGCTCTGAGCTCAACCAAGGCGAGATTACTCTTTGTTGCTCCATTAGCCGTTATTCCCCGGAAGACCTTCGTGGTCCAGTACCGCTCGTACCCTAACTCGAGGGTCTATCGCTTCAGGTCGTCCCTGATAGTGTGATATTGCAATTGGAAGACTAGGGTCTTCAGCATCGATTTCTTCCACCGTAGAAACGTGTACTGAGTAGCGCCCCAGGTTCCCTTGTTAAACACGCTCCATGCGCCCGTTAGGTGCTCCGAATCAAAAGCGTTGTCGCACAGCGCAATGACGACGATGACGCTGACCGGACAAAAGAAAGGGACCTTGAGGTTCTGAGCCAAAAGACGGTCCTAAGACGCACGTTAGCAGTTGATCCACCTACTCACTCAAAGCGCGGGACAGGGCGCACGGTTTCGGCCGATTATCTGCGCCTTTGTGATGAGTGAACTTGATCGCCATCGCGGGGAGCTAACGGCCAGTCACAGAATGGCAGGCGATCATCAACATGATATCCTCATAGCAGAGGGCCGTGGAGCGCTCACGTTTCGCGGACTCTTGCTGGAGGAGCTTGCTAATTTTAATTATTTATTTATTTTTTCGGAAACAGCATCCGGCGCCTGCGGCTCAATGTCATCACTGTCGTTGGAGGGGAGCGGGTGCATGGCGACATTCTCTCTGCGAAGCTTCTCCGTTTGCTCCGGCATCTCCTTTACCTTTTCCACCAACTCGACGGCGCGGGCTCTGGTATAAACAGGAGCAGACAGACACGCCACAGATCGACGCGGTGCCTCTCGGTGAGAAAAATACGAAGTATCGTATGAGATGTTGAAGATCAGGTCATACACCTCCCTTGCACCCGCGACGGGCTTGTCGATGTTAGGGTGATGCCATCCGAAGAGAGGGGCTAGTACGTTATCGTGGTACTATGAACGTGTTAGCCAGATCGAACGAGCCAACAACCAGGTAAGCGAGAGGGCGGGCAGCGCGAGGGTTCTGGCTTGTATGGTTCGCCGACATCGTTTCGGTCCGTGTCACGGCCGGTCTTACACCTGTACAGCTCATTGAAACGACGTATATATACGCCTTGGAAGTGCCCGTCGATGTGATTCTCGAGTTACGGCCGACGAGAGGAAGAAGGCCATCATCGTTACGCGGTCAATGTTACGAAGTGGCGACTCGCAGTCTTCGTCATACTGCATCCCAGCGCGACTCCTCCAGGCTTCGTTGTGCTTCATCTTGGCGCAGTATCTATACGACAAGAGGTTAGCCGGCGAGGCGCGGAAGGAGTCCGTATGGGAGATCTTACCGCATCCATTTCCCTTGTACGACGCCGATATTGTTCCATGTCAAGTCTGAGAGCGACGGCCGTACGAAGCGGATGCTCTGTAGTTGCTTGCGGTGCTCCGCGTGCTTCTCCACGGACAGCGGCTCTGGTCGTTTCTAAATTCTCCTCTCCTGCTCTTGGGCGGCAATTGGATCGAGGAAGTCGCGGACATCGCCCCGGGGGGGTTCGTGCCTCCCGAGCGAGCGACAACGAGCGTCGTTTGTTGAGACGCCATTCTGATCTGGTGGCCTAGTGAGAACGACGCCGAGGAGAGGAATAATCGAAGGGTGAAGGTCGAGGGAACTGGAGGCAGCGGCGTTGTCGTGGGTGGGATTCCGACGGACAGGGCCGCCAGCGGAAGGAGGGACGAGGACGAGGTAAGATGAGAGGAACGGCGGAGGCCGAAGCAGAGCGGTCTGTCATAGTGGGTTAGTGCGGGGCGGCATGTAGTGAAGGGGCGGCATACCATATATGAACTTCCGGCGACTCCAAGTTTTGCCTGCCGGTTATGGCCTGGATTGCGAGTAATAGGATTGTGAGTAATAGAAATGCGGAACTGCTGCAGCGAAGCATGGCGAGAAACATTCGAGCGGGAGGCTGAGTTGTTCCTAATGAGGCATTCAGGCTGAGCGCATGCAGCTGGGCATGCAGCCGCTCCTCCAGATCCAATCGTTTCTTTGTCTCCGGTTCGATGCAAGGCTCGACCAGGGGTAGAACGCCAACCCCTCAAGCCGACAGGCCACGAGTTTTTGGAGAGCCTGACGGCCTCTTCAGAGTGTCTTCTTGCGCTGAGTGAGCTGCTCAGCCCTCACTATACACGCACAGCACGGTTCACAGTTCTGTACGGCAATCTGGCGCGGAAAAGAGTACTTGAATCCAGTTGAGCAGACTGTCACCCGCGATGCGCCGATCCCCCACAGAAGCAAACAGCTCGAAAGGATACGAGATGGAAGCGCAACGGAATCCGGATGGCCCCTGCTCTCCGTCGTGCCGAGCTTTTCCCCCGCCGCCGTTCTCCATTCGGCCGCTTCAATATGAGGGCGATTCCTCCGCCGCAGCTCCGTCCGACGATGAGCTCCTGTCGCTGTTACCCGCGTCCTACCACACAAAGTCCGACGACCTGGTCGCGGCGAGCCGTGACGTCAAGGCCTGCGTCGAAGAGGAACTCAACCTGCGACGGCTGACCGATATCTTCGACTGGCTCTGGCTTGCTGGTCGGCCTACGCCGCCCCGTCCGCTCCACCATCAGGTCCTGCTGATGCGGGACATCTTCGTCACAGAGCGGATCGACATGCATCTCGTGTGGACGACCGGTCAGATATTCCTCAAGCCGATACCGCGCTTCCTGCTCGAGCCGCGCTTCTGGGCTTGCCATCTTTCGTGTGCCCATTCTTGTCGTTGTCCCGCGGAAGATGGCAGCTCCAGATCTTGCGCAGATGGCATCCCCATATCCCCAAAAGGTGTCCCGGAGCACGTTGCGAAGTACAAGCAAAAGCTCTGGAAGTGCGCTCTTGGCTTCCTATTCTCATACGCCGCACTGATTACCCACGAGGCCGACTTCTCGATCGCGAAGGAGAAGCTCTTAATTCCTCACGAAGTATCATGGCCGGCCTGGAGGGCCCTCGTCCACCAGCTTGACACCGAGCACATCTACCCCCGTATTGACCGCCGCTTCGTCTACGGAGAGCTCCGCCTGAGTCGTCTCAACAAGATATATTCCCTCTCGCAAACCCCGCTGCGTGGCTACACGTCTCAGTGGCAACAGTATAGTACCTACTTTCGGGATAACTTTGCGTGGGTGGCGTCTGCAACGGTCTATATTGCTATTGTCCTTACGGCCATGCAAGTCGGCCTAGCCACAGACGCTCTGGGCGGTAACAGTGCCTTTCAGTCTGCGTCGTACGGATTTACCGTCTTCTCTATCTTAGGACCTCTCGTCGCTGCCGGGCTGATCGTCATTGGCTTTTGCTACCTGTTTGTGGCTAATTGGGTTGCGACTATCGCCTATACGAAGAAAAGGTTTCGTTATATCCACGAACACAGAATCGGAAACACTCTATAGTAATCCCCCCGGACTTTTATGTGGCGAACAGCTTGGTGAGCCTCTGTTCGGATATCGATGAGCGAAAGGCGGAGGAGATAGTGGCACCAGAAGGTAACGAGGACACGATTAGACGGGATCATTGCGCAATGGACTATGCAGTTTTATGATTGAACTTATGATCTGGTCCGCAGAATATCACAGGCAATGAAAATCATATTGCTTTGCTTGCTCTCTCCTAGCCCGTCCCTTGCGCTGTTCATATGTTCCGTTTGCCTTAGCATTCATGATGTCCATCTGCGGTTCTCCCCGATTCGGACAAGGGACAAGACTCCAGAGTTGTCTATCTTCTTGGCCTGAAGCCTAGGGTGGACGTCTGGCCCTTCAACCCTCGTGCCTATAGTCTCATCGCCCATGCGCCGAATTACACTCCCCTCGCGCTTTTCAGACCTAACCTCCCACGCACTGAGACACTAAGTAACGTCAACCAACCTGATTTATGTAGACTAAATAAGGTTTTCGACCGGCAGTGGGTCACGGTTCGGCCCATACCGCGTGCTCCGCCACCATCGCGGCCATCTTCGCCAGCGAAGATGGACATATATACCTCGTGTGGGCCTCAACCAACATAGCTGAACAATGAGATAGTAAGCTTTCCTTGGTTATCTCCGTGCCCTTGACCCCGTCGTAACTTTACCATGGCCATTGTATGCGTCTCGAAGAAGTTGAAAACATTTTGCAGTAAAATTTCCCGGACCACACGACATAGACCCGGCGTCGCAGAGCTTATCGAGGTCCTCGCGGTCGGGCTTGATATTCGCGCCGAACTAGCTGGTGGACGGAGGTAGCCCAGAAAACCACTAGGCAAGGAAATACCCTAGCACGTAACTATGCTCCAAATATCGCGAACTATTACGAGAAACCTCCATGGCCTATTCATTAGGAAGAGTGGAGTAGGGTTGAGTGAATGAAGTGATGCATGGTCTGATCGTAGACAGCAGTGTCTAGCGTTAGCACAGATTGTGACGTCAACGGGTAGTGAAAGCTATGGTAGCTCCAGCATATTCTAGAATAGCGTGGAAAGGTAAGTTATATATTAACCCAACCCCGTAGGACCCTCTCTCTGCAAAGATTCAGTAATATTAGAGAACACACTTAGCCTGCTAGCTCCAATGAATTGTATCCTTCGCGTTATCCTCTCCTGCCTCCCCTGCTAGATGGCCATGGCTTCGTAGCCCGTGCTGCTCCTCAGCTAGTGAGGGGAGCTCGTGGGGCACGCCCAGCTCCTTTCGTTTTTCCTGAATCATGTCTCTAGCTTGATCTGACTGGGCCTCCCAACAAAACTCTCTGAGACCCATTGACAAGTAGGACATTTTATTCGTAATAAGCCAGTACAAATGGTCACGAAAGCCCACCTCAAGCAAGGCACTATATAGTGAACCCAGATATGGCTCCAGGATTTTGTATAGTAAAGAAGGCTGAGGGATGAGCGCTTCAACGGCAGCCTGCCTCACGTCCGAATCTGCATCGTCTAGCCGTGCCACGATTGCTTCAAGGACCTTCTCAGAGAGTCCGGACTGGCTTCCAACTACTTCAACAGCTGCCTGCCTCACGTCCAAATCTGCATCGTCCAGCCGTGCCGCGATTGCTTCAAGGACCTTCTCAGAGAGTCCGGACTGGCTTCCAAGTACTTGAACAGCTGCCCACCTCACGTCCGAATCTGCATCGTCTAGTCGTGCCGTGATTGCTTTAAAGACCTTCTCAGAGAGTCCAGACTGGCTTCCAACTGCTTCAACGACTGCCCACCCCACGTCCGAATCTGCATCGTCTAGCCGTGCCGCGATTGCTTCAATGACCTTCTCAGAGAGTCCGGACTGGCTTCCGAGTGCTCGAACAGCTGCCTGCCTCACGCCCGAATCTGCATCGTCTAGCCGTGCCGCGATTGCTTCAAGGACCTTCTCAGAGAGTCCGGACTGGCTTCCAAGTGCTTCAACAACTGCCCACCTCACGTACGAATTTGCATCGTCTAGCCGTTCTGTGATTGCTTCGAGGACCTTCTCAGAGAGTCCGGACTGGCTTCCAAGTACTGGAACAGCTGCCGACCTCACGCGCCAATCTGCATCGTCTAGCCGTTCTGTGATTGCTTCAAGGACCTTCTCAGAGAGTCCGGACTGGCTTCCAAGTACTTGAACAGCTGCCGACCTCACGCGCCAATCTGCATCGTCTAGCCGTTCTGTGATTGCTTCAAGGACCTTCTCAGAGAGTCCGGACTGGCTTCTAAGTGCTTGAACAGCTGCCTGCCTCACGTGCCCATCTGCATCGTCTAGCCGTTTTGTGATTGCTTCAAGGACCTTCTCAGAGAGTCCGGACTGGCTTCCAACTACTTCAACAACAGCTGCCTGCCTCACGTGCCAATCTGCATCGTCTAGCCGTTCTGTGATTGCTTCAAGGACCTTCTCAGAGAGTCCGGACCGGCTTCTAAGTGCTTGAACAGCTGCCCACCTCACGTGCGAATTTGCATCGTCTAGCCGTTCTGCGATTGCTTCGAGGACCTTCTCAGAGAGTCCGGACCGGCTTCTAAGTGCTTGAACAGCTGCCGACCTCACGCCCGAATCTGCATCGTCTAGCCGTTCTGTGATTGCTTCAAGGACCTTCTCAGAGAGTCCGGACTGGCTTCCAAATGCTTGAACAGCTGCCTGCCTCACGTCCGAATCTGCACCGTCTAGCCGTTCTGTGATTGCTTCAAGGACCTTCTCAGAGAGTCCGGGCTGGCTTCCAAGTGCTCGAACAGCTGCCTGCCTCACGCGCCAATCTGCATCGTCTAGCCGTGCCGTGATTGGCTCAAGGGCGTTGTCAGGCACCGTAGACGGCCGAGAAAATAAGCCTAGGACGGCAAGCGTAACATCTTGCGACGCGTCATCTCCGAGCCACGAAGCTGCCATATTTGCAGTGCTTCGTGGGATAGCCGGACGGTTGCGTAGCGACTCAAGAAGAATGACTCTCGTCTCCTTACATGCTTGTTGCAAGACTTTGTCCATGACCCGCGGTGGAAATTCCATTTCGCGTACCAGGCGCGAGGTTTTTGTATGCTGGCATTCGAAGAGCACCCATTGCGAAAGCTTTGCTTCCAGGCCCGATCGAATTGGTAACCTCGTCGACGAGTCCACTTCACTCAAGCAATGCATGACGAGCCGCTGGTGCGCGGGTCCCAGAACGTCGAGGGGTTCCTCCTCGATAGCGTTGAAGAATCTGAGTAACTCTTCATCTCCTTCAGCTTCAAGTAAGCCGGTAACAAAGCGCCACAGGACATCGTAGCGGGCCGAGTACTTATTTCTTCTTAGATATATATCAAGGTCGGCCGGTGGATCCGTGCGGGTACTCTGTTCGTCCTTGAAGACAAACTCGAGTTGCTTGTCATCCTTCCACCGCCGTACGAAGTACCGCGCCGCAAAATACTCCTGAAATGTCAGGTGGAGAAAGTGGTAGTTTCGGTCTTTGACCTTTGATGATAGGTCTGATGTCCGTAGGAAAGAGATTCGTGCGAGGGTCTCATCGAGCGACAATTTATGTGATCCCTGCCGAAGTCGAAACCTCTTGGCTATTTCGCTTCGATGAGTTGGCGTGAAGTCTATTATATCGTAGTGAAGGCCGTTAAAGGCAAGACATTCGAGAAGCTCAATCTCATGCTGGACTATGTCCTCGATTTCCACCGGCTGAGCTGATTCGGCATACGCTTTGTCGGCCTTCTCCAATCGTATGACGTCTTTCTTCCACAGCCTCTGCTCGATAGCCTTATAAATACGGGTCATGGTGTCCGGCACAGTTCCGGGATCGAAGTCTTGCCAGGTATAACAAAGCGCATCCAGCTGGATTGGTATCCGCACAAGACCCTGGATGAGCCAATGCTTTTCAAGGAAGGACTGGATCTCGTCAGCCCTAGACTTGATTTTAGGGTCCGCCGCGAGGTAGGCCTTCACTTGATCCGGGTAGAATCCGATTGTCTCTAGTTCGAGGTCAGGAGTTCGGAGGCCGGCTGGAAGGCTGGCATTTGGTCGGGATGTAATAATGACGTTCGGGTAGGCTAACAAATCCTGGATGAAGCTGGACATGTCATCTTCACGACCCAGCTCCTGGGAAATCTCGTCCAAACCGTCGAGAAGAAACAGGGTCCTGCTACTGCCGGTGTTCCTCGACTCTTGCCACAGTTCTTTGGCGAGACGGTAGCCGTCGTCTTGTCCCTGCATGGAGAAAAATTCATGGTAGAATAGATGCTCGTAGTTGTATCCTGTCGATGACCGCCCTTTTAGGTTCCGTAAGGGCACCCAAAGCAAGCGGTCGAACAGCTGCGTCCAGGAGCGATGTAACTCCGTCTGCGTATCACGGGAAAAGTCGTGGACCATCTTTTTGCACAGTGTCGTCTTCCCTACACCCGCGCGTCCTCGAATCAAGACTCGTCTTGGTTCTATCTCGCGACCATCGTGTCCCTTGCGTTTGTTGAAGATTGTCGCCAACTCAACCTGGATCGTCTTGTCTGGCGTCTCAACCTTCTGTCGAGCGAGGAGGGAAAACTGGGGACTCGCTGGGTACCCTTCTTTCGAGCGCGTCGAGTCTTGGCCCGACTGTTCTACAATGGTAAGATTGATGTAGCACTGATCCATCGGCAACAGGTCTCCCGAGAGTCGTTCAATCTGGAGTCTGTCTTTGCTGTAGTGTTTGTCTCGTATCAAGGCGTCCGCTTGCTCAAGTGGACTTCCAGCGCGAATCTTTCTGACGATATCCTCAATTTTACCAGTAACACTCTTGTAATCTAGACATTCAGGGCCACAGAACTTGTTCATGAGAACGTGAGGTCGATCAAGGGGCAGGGGATGTTGGACAAAGTCAGGAGTTGCAGAGAGCGGACTGACGAGCTGAGGAGCGTTAGCCTTCACTGGATACTGCTTAAGCACGAGGGAAGGCGCGGGAAAATGACGTAGGCTATGGGCTTACCTGCTGTGTCTGTGCTAACGGGTCGGGGAGCCAGGGCAATATTTTGCGTGGAAGACTCGACTTGCCAGTCTCGTAAAAGGTGAATACACTGCCGCAGAGGTCCTCATATTGACAAAGCGCGGTAAAGCTGCGCACGAGCTCTCCAAGATCGAAAGTCGACTTGGCGTGCTCGAGCAGGTTGGAAACATGCTTGTCTTGGATCAATGCCCAAGTCTTCAGACCCGGCTCAGCCCACTTGGCTACGTCCTCGAACGAGGTGCCGCGGAAGGGAGTAGCCAGAAAGACAATACCGCGTGTTGCTCTTCTCACAAAAATGTACTCGTGGCTCGCCATCACGAGCGCCTTCATCAAGATGACGCCTCCGAGGCAGGACGCGACGAAGATAATAGGTCTGTCGTCTCTTCCGGCGCGGTCATTTGTCGATAGAGCCCGATTTTTTATGCCCGCGAGCAAGGGCCGAGCGAACTCCTCGATCGTCTTCTGGATGATGTCTGGCTGCCCGAGGAGGTCGGCCGGCCAGTCACAGGTGAAAATCCGCGCCGACGGAAACCGCTCAGGCAGCATATGCGAGTCTTCGAGCCAATTGACGCGGGCGCCTTTGGGTTCCCATATCCACGTGTCCGGCGACCTTGTGTCAAGGCCGTGGATGGCAATAATGTCTACGTCTGTCTTGATGCTGCTCGTAGCAGGAGGGTATACTTGGTTGAGGTGGACGCCTCGAGGGTGTTGCGTGGAGTGTGTCGGGCATTCTGAGGTAGGATGCTCCGGTGAATTGTTCGCTGACTGCGGTGGTGATGCTGACCGCGAATGCGCGAGCCTGCTGAGCATGAGGCACACAACGACTGTCCCTCCAGCGAGGAGGACAATGTGGCTGACCTTGAAAGAAGTCATCGCATGGGGTAACCGGCAGAGTCCGGCGTCCTTGACGAGTCGGTTTGTTCTCCGCCGCGGATTCTGTGGCAGGAACGAGTCAAATTCCAGGTATAGGGCCTACTGGGAGGCAGCTTCGTGCTATGCTGAGAGTAAAACGGTAGCTGGCAGGTCGAAAGAGTATCTGCGGTCAACGGTCTCTGGTGGAGCGGCGCCTGGCATGAAGCCTTCCCGTCCAGGCGACGTTATCGTTGGGCTTGATGAGTGCGAGAACGGACCGGTAGTAAGAACACTCCCCGTCTGGAGAAAGACGATGGTAACACAGCGATGCAAATGCACCGGTGACGCAGAAAAGAGCGTTAGAATTGGCGAAGTCGAGAGTCTGCTCGACGGAGACCTGGTCGGCGGCAGCTGAGGCATCCCGCATGCACGCCATTGGCTCTGAGTCCTGGCCGCCAGTCAGCCTCTTCTGTTCTGTCCAACGCAACCGCCAGGCGCAGCGGCCTATCATTATCGTTCAATTTTGAAGGGGTGGCTGCGACACGCGAGACTCCCTGCCAATGTCCCCAGCGCATCCGCACGTCCGAGGATGCCTTCGCAGGCAGATCGGCAAGCAGCACCGGCCTCCCCAAGCTTGAATGCTTCAAGCCCAACCCCCCACTGCTCCATCGTGTTAAATCTCAGCGGCGCCCCTTACTCCCCACCATGGTTCTGTTGGCTGCATCCACCTCCGTGGCCCAGACGTACCCCACGAGCTTCTCGGGATCGACGACCATCTGTCTGCTGCCAGCCCCTATATTGATCAAGGGAAGACGACATTCCCAGAGTCTCTACACGCATCCTCATCGAGGGATAGAAGACTCAAGGGTGCAGATGCCCCGCGTGTGAACCGGTGACGTGCGAGCGCTGTATCGCGCACGCTGGCCATCCTGCGCTCGCTCAATAATATGAGCTCCTCGTACCTCAGGCTCAAGAGGACAGAGGAACCCTCCATATTAATCTCTAAGAGAGAAATCATCACAGCAGGTCGGGTGGCGCAATGGTAGCGCGTTGCTTTCCGGTTTCGAGGAATTGGCAAAGGTTCTGGGTTCGAGTCCCAGCTTGATCGACCATTTTTTTGCCCATCTTTTGTGTATTTTCATACTTTTCGCCTCTCTTTCGCGCCTTGTAAATTTTTTTGTACCGGAGCCCCGCAATTTGGGAGGACTGATGGACTCTCTCTGCACCGGCCTCAGCACAGGTCGGGTGGCGCAATGGTAGCGCGTTGCTTTCCGGTTCTCGCGGAATTGGCAAAGGTTCTGGGTTCGAGTCCCAGCTTGATCGGCCTTTCTTTTTGTCCTCCTTACATCAAGGCGACCGTGATGCCCTGTTTCGTCCCTCGCCTTCTTTTTTCTTCCTGTAAAAGGGTTGGAGGTCTACCGGTCTTGTTCCATACCACGTGACGGTTCCTACATGTAGCCCTTCCCGCACTTGCAAACACTAGCCAGACCGACGAGGTTAAGAATGTGAAGCTCGTAATCATGGAGCGAGTTGGATTAATAGATGATACAGCTAGAGATGAGTTGACTTCCTTTCCGCACTCCGGTCCTATCGAGTTCCCACTAAATATGTACTATACACGCTTTGAATAATACACGCATTCTCGAGAAAACCGAACCAAGACAACGTACAGACTCATGTGCCCTTTACACACCAGCGTACACGGCCGTTACCAGGCCCCCAGCCTCAACCCTCTGCTCAAACGTCACCTTCCTCCCCTTGCCCCCATCCAACCTCACCGTGTGCCGCGGCGCAAGCTGCAGCCGCTGGTCATCCCCGGGCACCTCCTCGGTCCTCGACGTCGCGTCCAACCCCGCCACGAACGTCGGCGTGTGCAGGTTCGTCCGCTTGCCCGTGCCCAGCTGGTAGTGCTCGTTGCCGCCCCAGAGCAGTACGTCCGCCCCGCTGTTGGGGCTAGAGGCGGAGGTCTTGGCCGCCATCACTGCCGCGACGTGGTTGGTGCCGGCGACAAGCTTCGAGATACGGATGGGCGCGAGCTTATTCGTCGCCTCGTCGAACTCAAAGGCTGAGGAGAGGGACTTCACCTTAGCGGCGCGGGCCGTCGCGTGCGAGAACTTGCCCGTACCGAGAGTGCCGTGGAGCCCGCTACCGCAGGCCCAGACGTCGAAGTTCTGGGCGGGGATGTCTTTCTCGGACGGGGAGACGCGCGAGTGGGCCTCTGCGGTGAAGAAGGTCGTCGTTCCGCCGGCGGCGATGGACATGACGCGCGGCGCGTAGTCCGTCTTTGCGTAGAGCTTGTCCACGGCGAGCGGCGTGGGCTTGTCGACGAACGTCTTGCCCTGCGCGCCGGCGTACCCTAGCTGACCGTACAGGTTGTCGCCCCAGACGAAGATCTTGCCGTCATTGTCGAGGACTGCGGAGTGCTGATCGCCTGTGGCGATCTGGACGGCGTGGTTCCTCGAGAGCTCGGCGACCTCGTGGGGTTGGTCGTATGGCCCATCGGGGCGAGTGGCCCACGTAAGTTCGGGGACACCAAGCTGGCCCCTAGCGGGGAACTCGAGGGTGCTGGCGGCGGCGGAGAAGACGCGCCCCTTCGAGGTGAGCATGAGGCAGTGCTCCAGGCCGCTGCTGATGTCCACGATCTTCTCGCGGCTCTTAAGTGAGGGGGTCAGGTTTCGGTAGTTGACGGCGTCGGCCTGGCCGGTGGAGTGCCAGAACGGCACCCAGGATCCATCGGTGGCAACCTTCTGACCGGTCAACTGGTCGTGCCGAGAGACGGGAACGGAGTAGACAGTGCCACCGGAAGAAAGTGCGATGACACGGTCCGCGGAGACGGCGAGCTTGACAAGGTCCTTGCCCTCCAGAGTCGTGACGGGGTTGGGATCGGCGGTCGAGACGGCATTACCCCACAGGATGAGGTTGCCCTTCTCGTTGATGGCGGCGCCAAAGTTGTGCCTGAGCTTCAGGTCACGCAAGACCTGGTCGTCGAAGAACGCTATCCGCTTTGGTGCCTTAATGGTTATCTCGCTAGATGTGGGGTCGATCACTTTGCCGGCATTGGACCCCCAGGCGTAGACTCCCGGCACGTCCTTGCTGCTCCTCACGGGTCCCTCGGTGTCTGAAGGCTTCTTCTCCTCCAATTGCTGCGCCTTGACGGGCTTTCGCTTCTTAGGCTTCTCCTCCTTGGCTAGCGGGGAGTCGTTCGGGTAAAAGTAGTACGCAGCGCCGGCGGACACACCGAACGCGGCAAGGAAACCAAGAGCTCTTGACCTTTGCCTGGACTGTGTGGTGAACTGGGGAGGCGGGGGCAGATCGGGCGACGGTCCGCCCTCATGAAGCCGTCGCCTAGTCGCAAGTCGCAACCCGGTGTTCAATGGCACCTTGTGGATAGAAGTTCGCCGCAGCATTGCGCTGCTACGTGGGAGAGACTGCATTTCGGCCGTTCATCAGCAAGACAAGGCGGCCTTGCATCAAGTTGACGAGCTCGAGCTCCTGATGTGAGCGAATGAAAGCTCGTGGAAAAGCTATGACGCCCAAGCTATGGCAACCTCCGGAGTTCTGCCGAGAAGCCGCCACCACTTGACACCAGGTGTCACATCAACCCAAATCCACTCCTCGTTAAGGACACCCCACATGCTTGAGATGCGGCCAAGATCAAGCGACGAGCATCCCGAGGGTTTTGGCGAGGCATTGGGACTTGCACAACATGTACGAAGACTCGTCCTGGTACAGCTTCGTCCCGGACCTGACTGGCAGGAAAGCCGCACAGACTCCGACCCGCTCTGTCCATAAGCGAAAGGAATCCCTCCTCCAGCAGCCCAACGTTAGTTCTCCTGTTTGCGTGGTGGGGGACGAAGCTAATGACTTACGCCGCTACAGGGCATCGATGACGCGCCAGAACCACCCCTCTTCACCGAGATATCGGAGGAGGAGACCGGCCCTCCAGAGGCCACGGTAGTCCGCCGAGCGACCTCCTTTACCGACGTCCAACTTGCTGCCCGACAAGCCGCAAGAGTGTCGCGGCAACCTGGCACGAGACCACGCGGGGATAAGGGCTGGGAAGCTTTGGATGTACCATACAAGCCCCGCGTCGACGAGTTCGCTATCATCCCACTACTGAGAGATGGCAACGAGGAGCTATTGCACGAGAGCAGGAGGGATTACAGGTACGGAGCGTCCTTCGGTGCACTGAGAGGATGGTGGGACTGATGTTCATCACTCACTAGCCTATATCGCGACCAGCTGGCGCTCACCGAGAGACACCTCGGCTCCCTTATCCGCGATGCCGACGAAACCCTTTCGCTGCTGACGACGCTATCGACCTCATTCAAGTCGGTGGAGACTCAGACGACGTCATTCCAGGCGCGATGCGACCACCTCTTGACGGAGCAGTCTCGGCTACAGAAGCTCGCGGACAAAGTCGGCACAAACCTATATTACTACGCCTACCTCGATAATGTCAGTAGGCGGCTGAATGCTCCTGGTGCGGGGCGGCTGGCGGAGCACTCTGATCTCGCGGAGGCCTTCAAGAACCTAGAATCCTGCATAGAGTTTATGACCAACAATGTATGCATCCGGACGGCCTCAATTTTACGAGTGTATGCTAACTATGTGTAGCCCGGGTATAGAGATGCCGAGTCATACCTAGCAAGGTATCAGTCTCTCCTCATCAAGGCTCTGCACATCCTGGAGGTAGGGTTCTCCAAACATCTGGAGAGCGTTTCACAGGAGATATCCAAGCGACTTGGTGCGACCCAGTCGGAGTCAGCCCAGCATGCCTTGGCGTACGGCAGATTCGAGGAGATGATGGTGGAATCCTACTCGTTGATCCCCAACATCCGCAAGGTCATCCTGAGGGTTTACGACGAGACGGGAAATCCCAAGACCGGTATCGCGTCCGACACCTATGCGAATACGGCCCGAAACATGTTTCACGCCTACCTCTCCACGCGGGACCGCGACCTACGACCTCTCGTGCAGCGTGAGTTTGACGAATTCCAGAAGGAGTCGAAGAGCCAGGCCCTGGAGACGGCATGCCGTAACCACACGAAGCAGTGCTTCGAGCGGGCCTATAATGAAGCCAACCTCTTCACCAAGATCTTCTCGCTATCAGCGGTCCCGACCCCGTCGTCGGACTCCGCGTTCCAGGCCCTAAATACGGGCCAGAGGTGGCTCGTGACACCCGCAAATCTCAAGCCCCTGGCGCAGAGCCTGCAGTCTGCGCTCCAATCTGCCGACCTACAGAGCCTCTGCAACTTTGTTGGGTGGCTCACTCACGAGTACCTTGTGCCGGACTATCTGGACGAGGACTCGCCGTTTACGGTGCAGTGCTGCCAGTACACGGCGACGCTGCTCTCGGAGCACCTGTGGACGTTCACAGATACCGCGTTCGAGGCGGAGGCGTCTAAGACGATTACAAAGGCGGCGGCAGGCCTGGAACAGACCTACGTTCACTCTGTGCTGAAGAAGGCTGTCGAGCTGCTTGTGCTGTTCGACCAGTGCATGCCCAAAGAGCGATGCGTAAGTCAGCCACGTATACAGTTATTCTTAGGCGCACACCTGCTAACACAGTTATGTAGCAACAGAACAGTCCTGTGGTCTTTAAGATCGTCCGCGAGACATTAATAGTCCTCCAGCGGGTAGAATCCAAGATCAAGTCCGCAAAGGGGCGGATGGACCCTGACCTCTTCATGATCAAAAACATCCTCGTCCTGAAGAACGAGCTCGTCTCACTCGAGATCGGCGACATCCGAAGCCACCAGGCAAACCCCCTGCAGCACTTTAGCCGCGTGTGGGAGAACATCAGCCCGCAGAACTGGCTCGGGCTCATCGGGAACATCGTCCCCGGCTGGTCCAGGGGGGCGCAACCGGCTGTAACGGCCAAGTCAATGACGGTGGAGGACATGAGCGAGCAGCTTGACGAGCTGCTACGGCAGAGTATCCGCGCGTTTACGGGGCGGTGGGCTACGAGGATGAATGGGGCGGGGGCGAAGGAGAAAAGCAAGGTAGAGGGGGAGCTCAGGGGACTGTTGGATGGGGTGTTTGGAGAGCAGCCAGAGGTGGGAGAGAAGCTGGTTGAGGCGATTGAGATTAATGCGAGGGCGATGAGGGATGCGGAGGCGGAGAAGACAGGGGCGAGGAGGTATTAGCCTGCGTGGGAAGATATCAAGGGCGTAGTCAGGTAGACAGCCTACGACATATAGAGCCAATACCGCCGATACATGGTGAACGGAAACGGAGAAATGTAATGACGAGCTGACGAGAGGAAGAGCATGGAGCTGACACGTGGTGCGGGGTGACTGAGTCGACGGAGGTTTGAGGCTCAGGTGTCGGTGACAGGGGAACCCCTGGCGTCGGGCATTCCCTCGTGGCCATTCCCCGCCGAGCCCCATCCCAGTAGGGCTCATCTCATTTGAGAAATTACACGGACGTGGCGACCTGAGATGGACAAGGGGATGCAGCGAGCTTCCGGCTGCTCCGTCCTTAGACAGGATAGTTGAACAAGTGTCCCGAAATCCTCGGCACAGCAGTTGTGGTGTCACTCAATCTCGACCAGCAGTGTCTGCGCTTCTGATATGATCTCTCTGTTGTGAATTAAAGATGGCGTACAGGATTATGCACTTATAGAGATTGTAAATCAGGGCGTTCCCCTGGACCTCTTTGCAAAGTTATCTCGACATCAACTGAACAGGGAGTCTTGATGGCCTCCCTCTGCGGCAGCCTGGAGAGCGTTGCTATGGAGGCCGCCCTACGTGTTGATATCCACTCGCGATTTAGATGAGTGTCGATTAGCCATTAGGCATTCGGGGTTGAATTTCTCGAAGACAGTGATCTGGCTGACACTTCCATCCTTCGCCATTGTGCCGATGCGGGTGATCGCCATCCCCCCAAAACTCGACCCAGACGCCATGACACACCCGTTTTTGAGACGGGTCAAGTACGTAGTAGCCTGGAAGCATCGATTAGTAGGCGACACTGGCCAATAGCGCGAACACCGTTTTCGTAGTAAATCATGATTCCCTTGCACAGCCCGGTGTCCTTTTCGTAGAACGTGAGCGTAGAAAAGAGCTCTGAGAGAAAAAACTCTGTGAAATAATGATGGAGAGCCTTGGGCAAGAGCATCGACGTATCAGAAGTACTGTTCCCACTAGCTTTCGTTCACGCCTGCCATTCATGCTGCAGGTTCCCGACCTGGGTGCCATAAATGGATCAGTACCGCGACCCATTCTCAAAACTCGCCCTTTCAACCGCTGCAGAGTTAACCAACAATTCTGTATTCGCACGCTTTACACGCCGTAATGCACAAACTGCGCCCACAACAACGGCATCGTCGGCTCCGCCGCTCGCTGTCTTATCACCGCCTCCCGCAACGCCAACGCCACTCCTCCTTCTCCCCACCACGGCTCGCGCCTCACCAGCTCTGCGTAGAATCCTCGCGCAACGTCCACACACACCCAGTCCTCCGACGGCCAGAGGCACCCGACAACGTGTGGGAACCCCGCCACCTGGAACCCGCTGACCACGTGTATCACCTCGTCTGATAACCGCTCCACACTGCTGTCCGCCGTAGAACATGCCGAGAGGTAGGCGACCTGTGCGCATGCAAGGTCAAGCTCTGAGATCCGATGCACGGTAAGCATGTCTTGCTCGGGGCCGTTGCTGCCTTCACTGTTCTGCAAAATAAGGGCACTGCTAGATGGGTCCACGCTATCTGTGTACCCGTGGCACGCGAAATGTCCAATCGAGCAATCCCGCAGGCTATCCACGACCTGATCGACACTTGGGTGACACAGAACGGTTGTCGGAAGAAGGTGACCTGCGGTGCCTACCACGTGGTCCTTTTCTTTTTCAACACCTCGGAGCGGCCGGGCACCTGGCGTATTGGGCATGGCTGCGATGAGAAGTGATCCTGCACTCCTCTCGGCGCGTTTGGCTCTGCTGCGCGCGTGAGCCAGGGCCTTGATTGACGGGACGTATGACGATATGGCCATACTGTAAGCGTTATCATTCGAGTCCGCGTCGTTCAGGTCCGCGAGGTGATATCCCGCTGCGTGGAAGGGCATGGAGCTGGCTAATCCCGTCCCAATCCACCATACTCTCGGAACCTCATGGTCTCGTCCTGCCGCCTGCATCCCGCCGACCCCCTCGAGAATCTGCTTCACGCAATTCTCCCAGAGCCACGACAGATATCGTCGAAACTCGTCATTCTTCTGTCTCGCTTGCTTAATTCTCTCTTCGCGCTTCAGCTTCCGGTCTACCGTCCAGTCTGTTCGCAACCACCCTTCTGCATCGGATGCTCGCAAGCCTAGAAGCGGAAGGGCCTGGACGCATGAACGCGTGACAAGAACCGCATCGCTACGGACGCCGGTCATGTTGACGATAACAATTGTGCCATCCGCTGCAGTGTCTTGTATTTCGCCTGTTGTCTGGCCGAGCAAGAATCGTTCGAACCCAGGTTTCGCCCTGATATCCTTGATACACGAGTTGAGATCGTCGATGGCCGCACCACAGCGCCTTGACATGCTGACCTCTGCTTTATCGTGCTTAGCGTTGCGAATCGGCGCGTTGACCTCAGCGACGAGACTCTTGTAGCGCTGAGCGGTTTCGGGATAGAACTCTGATAATACCGACAGATCACTTCGGCGATCTATAAGTCGGCTGATAATGACTGCCCGGCCTTGTTCGAGGTAGTAAAGAGCGTCTTCAGGTCGGTTCAGGGCTAGGAGGACGGAGCAGAGGTCCGCGGCTACTCCCGAAAATGTTGAAATAGCAAACTGCTGGTCGTTTCGGTCCAGCAACTTGGTGTGTACCGCAGGGATCAAGTCAATAACACTTATTCCAAGATCAACAGCAGCGTCGAGGTCTTGTAGAGCGAGAAGCCCTAAGCAGCGAGCCGCAGCTTTGATGCGGAGAAACGGCACAGCCGAGGTGCATTCCCAAGCAGTTCGTAGTGACCTTATAGCCTCTTCAAGGTCTTTTATCTTCCCCGTCCGCTGGTACTGGGCCTTAAGCTTGTTTCCCAGGTTGTTTAAGTAGACTGCGAGCCAGGGATGGTTGTCTGGCATCAATGATACTGCTTTCTGTGTTACTTTGATCGCCTCTTCAAGGTCTCCTAGCTTCCCTATCCTCTCGTACCGCCTCTCAAGGTTGTTTCCTAGGTTATTTAACCTGCCTGCGAGCTCGGGATGGTCGTCTGGCGTTAATGATATCGCTTTTCGTGCTACTTTGATAGCCTTTTCGAGGTCTTCTGTCTCCCCTGTCCTCTGGTACCAGCTCACAAGCTTGGATCCTAAGTTGTTTAACCAGGCTGCGAGCTCGGGATGGTCGATAGGCGTCGATGATACCGCTTTCCGTGATACTTCAATAGCCTCTTTAAGGTCTTCTATCTTCTCTGTCCGCTCGTACTGGCTCTCGAGCTTATTTCCTAGATTGATCAAGCAGGCAGCGAGGTCGGGATAGTCGATAGGCGTTGATGATACTGCTTTCCGTGCTACTTTGATCGCCTCTTTAAGGTCTTCTATCTTCCCAGTCTGCTCGTACTGCCTCTCAAGCTTATTTCCTAGGTTGTTTAAGTAGACTGCAAGGTCGGGATGGTCGTCTGGTGTCAATGATAGCGCTTTCCGCGCTACTTCGATCGCCTCTTCAAGGTCTCCTAGCTTCCCTGTCCGCTCGTACCGCCTCTCAAGCTTGTTTCCTAGGTTATTTATCCTGCCTGCAAGGTCGGGATGGTTGTCTGGCGTCAATAATACCGCTTTCTGTACTACTTTGATCGCTTCTTCAAGGTCTTCTATGTTCCCTATCCGCTCGTACTGCCTCTTAAGCTTATTTCCCAGGTTATTCAACCAGCCTGCGAGGTCAGGATGGTCGATAGGCGTCGATGATACCGCTTTCTGTGCTACTTCGATCGCCTCTTTAAGGTCCTCTACCTTCCCTGTCCGCTGGTACCGCCTCTCAAGCTTAGACCCTAGGTTATTTAAGCAGGCTGCAAGGTCAGGATGGTCGCTTGGCGTCGATGATACCGCTTTCTGTGTTACTTCAATAGCCTCTTCAAGGTCTTCTATCTTCCCCGTCCGCTCATACTGCCTCTCAAGCTTATTTCCAAGGTTGTTTAACCTGCCTGCGAGATCGGGATGGTCGTCTGGCGTCGATAATACCGCTTTCCGTGCTACGTCGATTGCCTCTTTAAGGTCTTCCATCTTCCCTGTCCGTCCATGCTGTCTCTCAAGCTTATTTCCTAGGTTGTTTAACCAGGCTGCAAGATCGGGATGGTCGCTTGGCGTTGATGATACTGCTTTCCGTGCTACTTCGATCGCCTCTTCAAGGTCTCCTAGCTTCCCTGTCCGCTCATATCGCCTCTTAAGCATATTTCCTAGGTTGTTTAAGTAGCCTGCGAGCTCGGGATGGTCGTCTGGCGTTGATGATATTGCTTTTCGTGCTACTTTGATAGCTTCTTCGAGGTCTTCTGTCTCCCCTGTCCTCTGGTACTGGCTCTCAAGCTTAGATCCTAGGTTGTTTAAGTAGACTGCAAGGTCGGGATGGTCGTCTGTTGTCGATGATACCGCTTTCTGTGATACCTCGATAGCCTCTTTAAGGTCCTCCACCTTCCCCGTCCGTTTATATCGCCTCTCGAGCTTAGATCCTAGGTTGTTTAACCAGCCTGCAAGGTCGGGATGGTCGTCTGGTGTCGATGATACCGCTCTCTGCGCTACCTTGATGGCCTCTTCAAGGTCCTTCATCTTCCCCGTCCGCTGATACTGGATCTCAAGCTTGTTTCCCAGGTTGTTTATTCTGCCTGCGAGCTCGGGATGGTCGTCTGGCGTTGATGATATCGCTTTCCGTGATACTGCGATAGCTTCTTCGAGGTCTTCTATCTTCCCTATCCGCTCATATCGTCTCTCGAGCATCACCCCAAGGTTATTCAGATAAGCCGCTGATTTTTCCCCTTGTCCTTTTCGAACGCTCTCCTCAGCGCAATATACTGCTATATTAATAGCATCGCTTTGCCCTGTCTTGCTGTACTCCTGGTATGCCGTAACCGCAAACGTCGCGAGTTGATCTGCATCATCGCAGCCCTCTGCTACCAGGCTTGCGAA
The DNA here is from genome assembly GCA_030271035.1 of Microascus cirrosus. Lineage (NCBI taxonomy): Eukaryota > Fungi > Ascomycota > Sordariomycetes > Microascales > Microascaceae > Microascus > Microascus cirrosus. Next base: position 22,458 of record JAMBUN010000349.1, on the reverse strand, counting down.
AATATCCGGGAGGTCCATGGCGTAGCTTTGTTCTGGCATGGTTGAATAGTGTCTTTAACCTTCGGTTGGAAGATTCCTGAGCGTTTTATCGTTCTCCTGGGTGGAGTCCACGTTCCGCATAGCCCGTTCCCTGGAGACATTTAATTGGTGACAAGTGAGTGCAACGGGGTACTTTTGCAATTGCTCATGCCCTGGTGGTGATGCGTTGGCGCGCAGCCTGCGTACTTCTTCCAAGTGTCCGAACCAACCAGCTCAACCACTCAGGACGATACACCAGTCAGTACTGTGACGATGAGCCGCCATCCCATTTTCATCGTACGCTGATTCGTCCCCCTCCGAGGCGCAGCTGCAGGTGATCAAGCGACAAGTAACCTGCGCTCCGAGTGGTGGTGGCGGGGCATTTCTAAGCTGCCACTGGTCGACATGAGGCTGCGTTGCGTCTAACGGGTCTTCCGCATTTCCCATAAATGGACCGCCAAAGTTCTTCTGTTCCAAAAGTCAACATTCCTCAACATGGCCTCCATCATCCCTGCGCAGTTCTTCATTCCTCTTGATTCGATCAAACTCGGCCGTTTCCTCACAAACGTCAGCCATCCCCACCTCGGTCACCATGACCCTCCGTGCGCCGAGCCTCCCAAGACCGTTTTGGTACCGCTCTCCTCCTACACCGGCCTGAATCACAATCTGACCAGTCGTAACTTCGGTTCGGTCCTGACGTCCTTCATCGCTGCTGGATTCAGCAAACGCGCAAAGGTCAGGTTTGGAATCAGGGCCGAACATGTCAAAAGCTACACCCTAGACAACTCGGACGAGTGGTTTCACGAAGCTGCGGGCATACCTGCTACTCGAACTTGGTTCGAAAGGGCCGTGAACCGGGGCGACCCGGTTTATATAGTGGTCGGCTTTCACACAGTCACCAATGCGCAGATCGTCCAAGAATCTACTCAAAGGGGCAAAGTTGGCGGTCAGCTCAAACTCCCAGTCAGCCTATCGCTCAGTGCAGCAGGCGCCATCGTGCCTTTTGCCAATCTTACTGATCCTGGCATCTGCGGTGCTCGTCAAGATCTCGACAGCGTTCAGACGCGTTTCGAAGCACCCGGTGAACTAGTCTGCGCCCTGCAGTATCGGAAGGTCTGCCACAGGTGGTTCTCCAGCAAGACTGTCGACGCATCACGGCTGTCCACCGTTCAGTGGGTGAGTTTTACGGGTGAGAGAGGGTACAGGGAAGAGGAAGACGATGATGAGGACATGATCGAAATAAGCTTGGGGGATGAGCTCGTTTTGGGTGCCCAACGCGATGACGCCCGGTTGCCAGGAGATGAGCCTTTGCTTGTTCAGGCCTGACAGCTTTGTTTCCGTTTGAGGTCGTAACATTTCCCGTAAGCTGGTCGGCGCCATACATGCGAGATATAATTTGAATGTTCCTATTGGTTTGGATACGAGAGGCAAGGCGTTTGACTGGTCGCAACATTAGTTGCGTAGCTGCAATGGCCACTCCCTCGTGCCACTCGCTAATTGCATATATTTGCTCTTATCGGCTGCATCTTGCTCACGACAGGCCTGCTGGCACGTCTTCGGTCGCAAAGAGATACTCAGGGCCTTGATAAGGGACCTCTGTGTATCTCAGCTCGATGATAGGACGCGACCAGCTGTTGCGGTGCACAGAGCAGACGTGGCTGACTGGCGGCCAGTACTCAATGCCAATTATGTGCACTTAGGACGTGGTGTTGGATTACCGGAACCCCGTCCGTCTCTCTATTCCTATCTAACCGGGTGCCCTTGCTACAAGGTTCTTCCCTATCTCAGTCGCAGAATCCCCGCCGGAACTGCCACCCCAGAGGCCCAGGATATTCATATCCCAGATCGTCACGCCAGAAGACATGCAGCAGTCAGTCCACAGCATGTCACCGAGAAAGGCAGCAGGGCACGACAACCTCTCTAACTCGTTACTGCGAGCCTGCGGGGAGCCGCTCTTCGGCGCCCTATCAAGCATTGCCACAAGCAGCCTCCGACTTCAGCACTGGCCGGCCCACTTCAAACACTCGCGCACGATCGTGCTAAAGAAACCAGGCAAAGCCAAGGACGAACTATAAGGACCAAAGCCGTGGCGCCCAATCGCATTACTTAGCACGGTAGGCAAAACCATCGAGGCTGCTATTGCCCGACGCCTCGCTGCCGCGGTCGAGGAAAGCCATATCCTACCAGAGGGCCAGATGGGAAACCGCAAGGCTAGGTCCACAGAGCTCGCTGCAAGGCTCGTCGTGGACGCAGTGCGTAAGACATGGGTAAGCGGGGGAACAGCCTCCCTGCTCTAACTAGACCTATAAGGAGCCTTTGACACTGTTAACCATGACTGGCTTACCTACACCTTCCACACACTTAATCTCTCTACATGGCTCTGCAGGTAGACCAAAAACTACCTTACCGGCCGGTCAACCACCCTCGCCTTCGATGGCAAGAACGCCGAGAGACGCTACGTGTCAGCAGGAGTCCCTCAGGGGTCCCCCTTATCCCCGATCCTGTTAATCCTATTCATAACCCCGTTATTCCGGCTCCTTGAGAAATAGGAAGGCATCATCGGAATAGGGTATGCCGACGACACAAACTACTAGCCCCTGGGCGCAGAGCTAAGAAGAACTGCGAAGCCCTCAGGGGCGCATGGACGCTAGTAAAGGACTGGGCCAAAAAGAGGGTCATGACCTTCTCCCCTACGAAGAGCGAGCTTCTACACTTTACAAGGGCCTACCAGGCCCCTACCGATATAGTAAAACTAGAGGAAGACTTCGAGCTATTACCAGCTCAGAGCGCGCGGTTCCTAGGCATATGGCTAGACCGCAAACTGACATTCCAACCCCACACAGATGCAGTCAAGAAGAAGCTCAAGATACAGAGCCTCGCACTAACAAAGCTGACAGCGAAGACATGGGGGTGCTCTCTCCTCTGGACCCGCAAGCTATATATGACAGTAATCCGCAGCACCATTGCATACGGTGCTGCCGTATTCCATACCCCTACACCTCGGGGAGCAACACGGCCGACAGGACTCGCCCATCAACTCGAGGAAGAAGAGTACAAGTGCGCACGCATTGTGGCTGGAGCCTACAGATCCACACCAGCTCATATCGTCCAGGCCGAAGTCGGGATACCCCGTTGGACCTCTACCTTAACCAACGGGCAGCTAGTTTCCTCCCGCGTCAGGGTTACAGGGACAAGTCCTACCGGATCAGCCACCAAGTATTCAACGCCACGAGGCCTAAATGCGGAGTCAGCAGAGTTGCCGCATTCAACAATCCAGCTACAACACACGACCATATCTTGCTAGGATGGACACAAGAGACTACCCTGAACGAGTGGAAGGGTAGGTGGCGAAAGGGACACGTGGTGCGGGGTGGCGGAGTCGACGGAGGTTTGAGGCTCAGGTGTCGGTGACAGGGGAACCCCTGGCGTCGGGCATTCCCTCGTGGCCATTCCCCGCCGAGCCCCATTCTAGTAGGGCTCATCTCATTTGAGGGATTGCACGGACGTGGCGACTTAAGATGGACAAAGGGATGCAACGAGCTTCCTGCTGCTCCGTCCTTAGACAGGATGGTTGGACAAGTGTCCCAAAATCCTCGGCACAGCAGTTGTGGTGTCACTCAATCGACCAGCAGTGTCTGAGCTTCTGATATGATCTCTCTGTTGTGAGTTAAAGATGGTGGTGTTGGTCGAGTCATCCAGCTGGGTGCGAAATCCGCTTCGTCTTCGCCCAACTCTCTGAGAATGTATCAGACGCACAGACCCTTGTAGACAGTGTTCCATTTACAGGCGGTACTTTAACGAGACCCAAGCACTTGAGCGGCTGATTTCCCGGAACCCGAAACTGCTGACTCATCTCAGCTAGCCCTCACGGGAACAACCTGCCCGAGGGATGGACTGCGTGGGCCCAAAGTTGAATCAACAGCATGGCATTCAGACATTCTAGGCATCTCGGATGGCCGGACTCCGCCGTATTTTTTTTTTAAATCAAGGCGTACAGGATTATACACATATAGAGATTGTAAATCAAGGCGTTCCCCTGGACCCTCTTTGCAAAGTTATCTAGACATCAACGAACAGGGTGTTCGTTTATGACGCCAGCGGTCTTGTCGTCTCCCTTCCGAGGAGCAGCTGGAACTCCGCCTTGTGGCCACCCTGTGACGCCTCATAGAGGCATTTTCGTAGAGTTCGACCTGTGCGTTGACGTTGGCGCACCTATCGAGGAGTAGCCGCGCCATTTTATGGCTACTATGCGATGCCGCATGGAGGTTCCGTACTCTTCGCCCTGTATCCAGAACGTCACGCACAGAGTGTTGATATCATAACAGTATTATTATAATTATAACTGATAGAGACGAGAGAATATAGAGTCAATTTATATCACTTTTCCCTAGATTCTTTCTCTCTTCCCATTCAATCAAAGTTCGCGACGAAGAAATTGTTTGTGGATGATCCAGACCTAATACCTGTTGCCGAAGAATAAAGCAAGCGTCCATCAAGTGTATAGCATCTCCGTGGCGACCCATATTCTTCCAAGTAAAAGCGAGATTATTCATGCTGGTCAGCGTGTCGGGATGATCGGCCCCGAGCTTTGTCTTGCTCGTCTCCATCACCTCCACCCCCAGCTTCTCAGCCTCGTCCCACCGGCCCTGGTTCCAAAATGTCGACGCTAGGTTGGCCATGCTGGTCAGCGTCGAGGGATGATCGGCCCCGAGCTTCGTCTTGCGAGTCTCTATCACCTGCACCTCCAGCTTCTCAGCCTCGTCCCACCGGCCCTGGTTCCTGTACGTCGACGCTAGGTTGGCCATGCTGGTCAGCGTCGAGGGATGATCGGCCCCGAGCTTCGTCTTGCTCGTCTTCATCACCTGCACAAACAGCTTCTCAGCCTCGTCCCACCGGCCCTGGTTCCTGTACGTCGACGCTAGGTTGGCCATGCTGGTCAGCGTCGAGGGATGATCGGCCCCGAGCTTCGTCTTGCGAGTCTCTATCACCTGCACAAACAGCTTCTCAGCCTCCTCCCACCGGCTCTGGTTCCAAAACGTCGATGCTAGGTTGGCCATGCTGGTCAGCGTGTCGGGATGATCGGCCCCGAGCTTCGTCTTGCGAGTCTCCATCACCTGCACCTCCAGCTTCTCAGCCTCGTCCCACCGGCCCTGGTTCGAAAACGTCGACGCTAGGTTGGCCATGCTGGTCAGCGTGTCGGGATGATCGGCCCCGAGCTTCGTCTTGCTCGTCTCCATCACCTCCACCCCCAGCTTCTCAGCCTCGTCCCACCGGCCCTGGTTCCAAAATGTCGACGCTAGGTTGGCCATGCTGGTCAGCATGTCGGGATGATCGGCCCCGAGCTTCGTCTTGCTCGTCTCCATCACCTCCACCCCCAGCTTCTCAGCCTCGTCCCACCGGCCCTGGTTCCTGTACGTCGACGCTAGGTTGGCCATGCTGGTCAGCGTCGAGGGATGATCGGCCCCGAGCTTCGTCTTGCGAGTCTCTATCACCTGTACCTCCAGCTTCTCAGCCTCGCCCCACCGGCCCTGGTTCCAAAACGTCGATGCTAGGTTGGCCATGCTGGTCAGCGTGTCGGGATGATCGGCCCCGAGCTTCGTCTTGCGAGTCTCCATCACCTCCACCCCCAGCTTCTCAGCCTCATCCCACCGGCCCTGGTTCGAAAACGTCGACGCCAGGTTGGCCATGCTGGTCAGCGTCGAGGGATGATCGGTCCCAAGCACGCTTTGTATTAGGTCCACAGCCTCAGTCTGGAGCCTCTCCGCATCCTCCCAATTCCCTAGCGATAGACAGAATCCGGCAGCGTTATGTAGAAGAGAAGCCTTGGCTGTCTTCACATCCTTCGACCCAGAACCTTCAAACTGCAGCACAGCATTCATGTGCGGAAGGTACCTCCTACATGTTACCCAGTTCTCGTAATTGCCAAACGGGTAAGCATGGGAGACAGCCAAAAGCGCCTGGTCGGTAAAATGCTCCATATCCTTCTCCCTCGCAAGCCACTTTCGTGACACCAACTGGACTAGCCGGTGGACGTCTAGACTGTGGTCCCTCTCTGCCGATACGAATGAAAATGCTTTCAGAATACCGAGAGCCTTCTTAAGCTGCATCTCCCCGCGTTCATCTTGACCCTGTTGCTCGCTATAGTAAGTTAGGAGTTCTAAAGGAATCGCCTGTCGGTCGAAAAAGCTCATCAGCGAGAGAAGCTCGCTCGCGAAGGCGTTCTGCCGCTGGATCTGATCAAACGAAAGGATCCATGTTTCCGCCACTGCACGAGGAGCTTCCGAGTCTCTCCCAACCGTCTCAAATTCTTCGCTAAGTAGGCTGACGAGATCCTGGTCGCTCTTATCTAGGAGGCTGAGATACTCGCTAACCGTTATGCTATTCTCCTCGACGAATGCAGCGGCTTGGACGAGCGCAAGTGGTAGATACTCTAGCCTAGAAGAGAGGGTTAATAGTTCATCGAAAGCGACGTTATGTTTTCTGAGCTTAGCACGAAGAAGTTGTTCCGACTCGTCGTTATTCATCGCGTCGATCTCGATAGGAGGTTTTCCTTTAGCAAGTTTCAGACCTGCCTGCTTGTTCCTAGTTGTAACGAGAATTGACCCATGAGTGCACTCCGGGATGTACTGTCCGAGGTGTTCCCCTTGGCTGATACTATGAACCTGCTCGGGTTCTCGAAGTGTCGGAAAGAAAAGCTGTGCGTCATCGGCGTTATCAATGACCATGAGCCACCAACCTCTATTCTTCTGTTCCAACCACCTCTTTACCAACGATAGAACATCTATCTTAGGATCGTCGCGGCCGGGAATGCGGCACTCAAGCGCGATGGAAGTAAACGACTGCCGAAATCGCTCTGCACTGCTTGCGTGGACCCAGAAAACTGACACGTCCGGGTGCGTCTCGTGCAACCAGTATGTATACTCTAGCGCTATTTGGGTTTTCCTACCTATGGTTAACGACGACTGGTACTTGTCTGAGCCGACTCACCCAATGCCGCCGAGGCCGAAGAGAGACACTCTTGACTGCGAGGCAGATTTGAGAGGCTGTTGTTGTAGTTTTTCTAGGGTAGCCGTCCGGCCAACGAAGGCATCGTTTCTTGGGTACGGAACAAGAACTATAACTTATGTCAGAATGGCTTCATTAAAGTAAATTAATAGAAAGTCTGCCCACACTGCCTAGAAGTTTGCTCGGGGACGTGACGTAGCCCTAATATAATTAGCAAACGACCCCCTATATGCCTTGTATCCATCTAGCTAGGAATCACGTACCAGCCTGCGAAGGCAACAGAGGCACTGATAGGGCCAGCCCTGATGTGCGCAACTCCTGGTGAATAAACTTCTTTAAGATGCTAAGAATGGCATGATATCGAGCATCTGACTTGTCTGTGCATCGTACCATCTGTCTATGATCTGCATCAATGGTTTCTACAATCTCGTGCGTTTGCGGGAGTTCGACCTTTGACGAGATGTCATCGACAACCTTCATATCTCTGCTTAGCATGCCCTCGGAAACGCGCAGCATGAAAGAACTTACTTTGCCGTGGAAGCCCTTTATTCCCGAAAGCCCTCGGGCTTCTTGGAATGAATGGATCTTCAATGCATACTTCTCCGCGATAGTCTTGAACCGCTCTTGGATAATATCAAGCACCTCGCCATTGACCTCTAAACTCTCGAGGATCTTCTCATTGGAGTCTTGCAAAACGAGTCGAGCCAGGTTAGACGCAATCTGGCCCCATCCGGCGTATGCACTTCCACGGTGCGGAGTTCCAAGGAATATAATCAGCTGAGTCCGAGTCCGACATGTTTTGGATCTACAGACAGCCTGTCCGGAGTTAGAACCTATTCGTCGACATTATAAGCGAGAGTACATACATCCTTGACTATAATGCCGCCGAGACTGTGTGCTATAAATACTACTGGGTCCTACGATTGTTAGGATAAACTGTGCTTCATTACTTATACGGATAGAACGTACTTCATTATCCACGTCTCGCTCGAAGCGCACGGCAAGGTCCCGTCCATGATTAGATATGTTGTTCTTGTTGCTAGCTCGAAACATGCCTTCGATAATATCGGCATTATATCCGTATGTCCATACTCTCGCCTCGGGAATATCATTGGCTAAGTATTCCTCAGGCCAGAACGGGCTTTGCAGGGAGGAGTTGGGTTCGGCTATGTTTGGTTCGGCAGTCTTATGCCCGCGCCTAAGGCGACTCAGAAGGCTCCGACTTGTCGACCTCCGGACGGGCTCGGTCTCGGATCGTTCGTTTAGGACAGAGTCGCCGCCCCATGTATGTTTCGGGTGACCCCTCAAGCCATGCACAAAGATGACGCTGCATCGTTAGTCATAAATGAACGCTTTGGGCCGTGAATCTGCTTACTTCAACCGGTACGGCCCGCCGCTAGCGCCGCTAGCTTCCAAGCGGGTAAACCCATCTCGTTTGACTCCTGTCATGTTGCACCTGGTCAGTCTTCTCTGTGGGTGCCATCGAGCGGGGAAGTGGGGCAGCTCATGAATCATGACGTCTCTAAGCGGAGGGGATGAATTATTTTCCGACGTTCAGCCAATATGAGTTTTCGTAATCACGTGATAGTCGAGACTGACGAGGAGTCATCTCGACCACAAGTACTTGCTGCCTGATTAACGTTTGGCCATCTCTGCACGTGGCACAATGGCCGCAAGCATCGCCATGAGAGATTGGTCGAGTGACGACGAGACTTCACTTCAACTTTGCAAGGTGTCATGCACCGATCGTCAACCCGCTCGCGGCGTTGGGCCTATTCAACAGAGCCAGCTACGACCTGCGTGAAAGACGCTGCCATTCGTGCCGTACGACGACTGGCTTCCGGGGGAGTCATACGAAGATCAGCCGCCATCCTGCATACACTATGTAATGGAATGGAAGCTAACATTGAACAAGCGGGTAGTCGTGAAGCAGACCGTGGATGATCTGGTGCTAGCTCCAAGCGACTTCTGGAAAGAGGAGCTATCGCCGAAGATTGCGGATATTTTAAACTCGATAAGCCAGCCGTGTGAATCCGACACGACGACTGTCGTTATATCTGTTAACGACCGTCCTGAGAGAGATATAACAAAGCGTTTTGATGAGTTAAAAATTGACTGGCTAGTTGTGGAGAAACAGCTTCAAGCGTAGTGCCACTTTCTCCGTATCGGCAGAGGCTAAGGATCGATATCATATTTAGCTACGTAGAGAGTAGTAAATCCACCCGTAACGCAGGACGTGGGGCGACTGCTACTCAACTTGCAGAGAGGAGCGTTCGGCTTGATGCAGAACGGGCGGTGTCTGGCGGGCCGGCTGCCTGGAGACAGGTTTACAACCTTCTGAGATGCCCTGGGGTCCTGTGCGACCGCGGGCCTTACTTCCGGCAGGACCCTGATACGAAGAAGCATTATAAACTCATGGGTCACCACTTGAGAAAGCCTCGTCAAGTACGTATAACGTGGTGGCAAACTGGAGACTCACGACGACGACATCCCCTAAGATATTCGCACACAACTGTACACAGACCAACAGAACCTGAAGCGTAAGCGGAAGCAGCAAGGGTCCTATTCTTTTTCGGCGAGCCATTCCCCTATGATTATCAATAATTATATCCCAGTCCATCCCAGCCAGGAGCTGGCAGGCTCGAACACGCACCTGATGGACAGTTCATCCTCACAGTCACTCTCTCCTCTCAACATACCTGGACTTCAGGACGACGCAGTCAGGGCTTACTGCGAATGGCATTGCTCGAAGGTCAGATGTCAGAACCAAAAGCAGCAATACGAGCTGGCTCATGAGCTGACGTTGGAAAGAGGCTTTGACCTCGAACTTATCTCCGAGGAGGGTGATCCTCAGTATTATCTCGAGCGTGGAGTGTTAGAGGGGATAGCACGACGTTCGTCCGGGATGTGAAGGCATTCCTGACTCACTGCCACCCGCAATAGGAACTTGTAGCTTAGCGTAGCGGAAGAGGCATACTTTGGATTCGGGTTAATGGTCAACGGAGATCCCAGCATTCCAGAAATGACCCCTGGCGCTAGCTTTTCTGTTCCCTTCAACCGTCACACACTCTTCCAAGAGTGATATGAAGTCGGCCCGGATGAAATCCTCGTGTTCGTCCCAGATCTGCCTAATATATGTTCTAAGCTCTCCGAAGAACTCCTCGATCGGATTCAAGTCTGGTGACTATGGCGGCAGGTAAGGTAGCACTACTCCTGCATTATTACATAGCTGCTGTATTTATTCTCTCCGAGTGACGGAACGACGCGTTATCCATAATCAGGACTGATTTCGGGTTAGGCCACTCCGCGCAATATGAGAGAAGCTCTTCGATAAAGCCTCGAATATTTCGGCTTCAGTTGGTTCCTTGTACGCCCGGAATTGTACAGCGCCATCTTGAGTATATGCCGGGAGCATCTGAATCCTCTGACTACGATAAACCCGCTTGACTTGACAGAGTCGCCGCCCTCGAGGAGCCCAACCCCAGCGCGTTGGCCCGATGCCTTTGTCTACTCCTGTCTCATCTATAAATACTAGCTGATCAGATCGGAGGGCCGATATTTCGTGCATATATTCGCCTCGTAAATCCGGATTCTGCTCCTGTGAGATATTCTGCGCGACTTTCTTTGTCCACTGCAAGGCTCTGCGGATGCTGTACCGTGTCACGTCGACATCGAACTCTTCGCGAAGGTAACCGGCCGTATCATCTGAGATTCATGGATGGCTTGACGGAAAGCCTGTCGTATAAGGTCGGTTAACATAGGAGGACTATTGGCTTAGGTCGGCCAGCACCGTTTGACAGTTCTCTGGTTGATCCGAACACCAGGAATTTCGAGCGGATGTGCGCACCGTGCGTGCAGTGCAGCGAGCGATTCTGTTTATTCGTCATCCTTGAGTGCTTCGCCTCGTGACTTACTGATCAATCATACTCTGAATCAGTTCACGAGTAAATGGGGCAAGATTTGGCGCCATTGTGGTGGAGCGATTGATGGTGCTGAGTGGAGAAAGGAACTGAGACGATTGTGTCTCGACAGACGTTGTCCTCGAACATTTCTATCCTCGTATAACCTAATCCAGCCGTCCTAGCAGGTTTTCGTTTTGGGTTCAGGGAAGAAGGATTCGGCCGGAGGTCTCTTGTAAGTACCCGTGTAATTGGATTTATAATGTGTACTGTATACAAAGGTCTGTGCGCCCGGAACATTCTTAAAGAGTGAAAAAAAGAGGAAGTCGAATTCACACTTGGCTATAATAAAAGAAACACGAATAAGCAGGAAGATCGGACGAGTCCCGGAGCCTTCCGAATCGAGGTGAGCCTGCCCATGCCTGGATCCTCCGCCAGCCACATCGGACATCACCACCCATATCGCACATACACGCTAGACATTACGATTTTCAACTGACTCGAGCAGCGGACCCATGCACCAGCTCCATTCCCACAATTCAGCCCTTCTCCACTCCCCCAAGCCACACTTGTGGCCCTTCATCCCGTCAGGACGGTCTCAGGCTGGGAAGCCCCACCTTCCTCTTCCTGGCCCTTTTTTTGATCCAATGTCCCTCACCTGGAGCTGGGGATCGCGGGGCAAACGGGTGAAAGTTAGCTCAGCAAGTACATCCTTGGCTCGCGCCCCTCGCAATTTCAGGGTCGGGTTGTGGACTTTTCGAGCCATATTAAACCCGGGCTTCCCGCAGGCCCCGCAATCAAAAGACGGCGAGGTGTCGAGGTAGGCCTGGACTTTTTAGTCGAGACAAGATTTCGATTGCCCAGGCTCGGAAAGGCCTCATCTATTCATAGAAATCTGTTAACCTGAATATCCCCCTTCTGGATCGTTGTTGCCTCCTTGTCGTCATAATTTCAAACACTCGCATTCGCGCCTTCCGACCACACAGCGCCGGCGGTTGGCTCGCCCCTGAAGTTCGACTCACGGCAACGGCGAACCAACAAGTCCCCACCACCCAACGAGGTATCTTTTTTGCCGCCCGTGTTCCCCACCCCCTGCTGCGAACCGACCGCTGCAGGTGCGAACGCTGCCCGCATCCGTGCCTGCTGCGTTTCCGGTTGGCCCGTCGAGGAGGGTCCCCCCTTGCGCCCTTGAAGTACCAGCGGCCACCCCTGCTTGTGCGAGATCGTTTCGCGCCAGGGATTTTTAAACGTTCCACGATTTTACGAGGACGACTCACGTTTGCGGTTTCGCGATCACGAACAAACTTCGGAGCACATCTGGGCGAGCATTCTGCATTATCCACTTTCTCGTTCATTTGACTTCTTTCTCTTTGAATGACGGACCATTTGCTCGCGTAGCAGCCCTGGAACGTTCCGCCTCGATTCTGAGACACTGCCGTCTCGTGATCACTTTACTACCCTTCGCGCGCCCTCCGACAGCCCTAACTCCGCGATCCTTCTATTCCCTCGACACTCACACACGCAAGAAGTACGTCAGGGGGCCACCGCCATGATGGACCACCTCCCCCGCTTCCGACGCCGTCCCAAGCACCCGACCATCAAGACCGATGCGGCGAGGCCCGTCACCGCCCCGGGCCCAAGCCCCCCGGACCACGACACGACCCCGCCGCCCGCGCTGCCCGTCCCTCCCCGCAAGCAGACCGACAAGTTCCTCAAAGTGTCGTCACTGAAGGGCCTGCATATTCGAAGCCCCGGGAAGCGCGCGCGGTCTCCGGACCCTGCGTCGCTGCCGCCGTCGCCGCCAGTGTCACAGGATGTGAGCATAGAGGGGGCGAGTTCGCCGCTGGCGAAGTCGGATGCGAGCACGGCGGGGAGCGATATTGAGAGGGTTGGGAGGCGGGAGAGCCGGAAGAGGGTCAAGGGGAGGACGACCCCAGATTCGCGGGGGAAGCCGGCGATTCCCTCCTTCCTAACACAGTCAGATATAGGTAGGCTATCCTCAACTCATTTGCGGGGTCGTGCGTCCGTGCTAACGAGATTCACAGACCTGATGCAAAAGTTTTACGAGATTACGTGGATGGAGAGGGATAGGCTCGCCTTCGGCCCGTGCGTCCTTGAGCACGTCGACCCCCGCCCGAACCCCGACGCCCAGCCCGACCCGAAACGCATGGGCATGGACCGCTACTGCAACATCAAGCCGTGGAGTCACAACCGTGTTAAGCTAAAAGTCAACGAGGAGAGCCTGGACTACGTCAACGCGTCCCACGTTGAGCTCTCGTCCTCCTCAGACCTGAGCCTGCCACCTCTAAAATACATAGCCATGCAGGGTCCCACACAGCACAGTCTAGAGTACGTGTGGCGGATGGTGGCTGAGCAGTTTGGGTCGTCGGCTGTCATCGTCCAGCTCACCAACATGGTCGAGCACGGCGCACAGAAATGCTTCCCCTACTTTCCGCTAGAGCAGGGGGAGCCGTGGCAGATCAACGGGGATGACGAATGGGGGGATGGGTGGAGGGCTGAGGTCGGGTTAGAGGAGACAAAGAGCTTTGCTGATGGGGCGATTGAGCTTACGAAGCTGAGGCTAAAGGTGGAGGGCGAGGACGGCGACAGAACAGTTTGGCACTTCCTGTACACGCGGTGGCCGGACTTTGGGGTGCCTGCCATGGAGGACCTAGACAGCTTCTTCGAGTTGATGAAGTTGTCGAGAGAGTACGCCGAAGGGCAGCCGCGCGTGGTGCACTGTAGCGCGGGGGTGGGCCGCACGGGGACGTTCATCTCGCTGGAGCACCTCATGCGGGAGCTAGAGGAGGGCCACCTGGACGGCCACGACGGGGAGGAAGAGGGGCCCGACGTTGTGTTCGAGACGGTGGATGAACTGCGGACTCAGAGGAAGAGCATGGTGCAGGCGGAGAGCCAGTTCTTGTTCGTGTACAAGGTGTTGAGAAAGTTGTGGGAGGAGAGGTATGGTGATGGGGAGGAGAAGGAGGGAGAAGGGGGGGATGGATGAAGATAGGGAGCCAAAGGTGAAAAGGGTTGAGGTTGAGGGAAGTGCGGAGGCATAGGGTTGAACAGTCGAGCTTTACATTTGGCTATCTATGGCTGAGGGCATTGGGGCACTCATGGGTTTTGCATGTTTATGATTTTGCATCCTTACGACTATTGTAATTTTGGGGGTTTGGTAATATTTCAGGAAAATGGGGTTTGGGGCCGGAGCGGGAAGACAGTGAGGTAGAGCGAGGAGAAGGGGGAAGGAAAATAGCATTTGTACTTGATTTACGATACGATATAGATAATAGAGCCTAGGGCCACATCACGACACTCAGGAGTCTGGCTCGTGGTACCATGGGGTGTCTGATGGGTGACAAGGCGGCACGAAGGTGGTTGAGGACTGTGTAGGGATGGGAGCAGAAGGGAGGAGGCGCTCGGCTCGCTGGTTGGTATTAGTTCGTGCTCTGTGCTGGCCACACAGCTTCCGCTCGCTGGAACGCCGGGTCTGACTCGTGAAGAAAGTGTTCCCCGAGAGCCAAGCAACAGGCCACGGGTGCCCTGCCCAGCTATCCTGGAAGCATCAATGCCTAAGTAGGGGAGGGCGCGGCCGTTGGTGTCTAGTATTGGGAGTCAAGATGCGGGGTTCGCCTTTATATGAGCCCACTCTTGCGAGCAACCTGACGCGGACGGAGGCAGAACGCCTTCTTTGGCGTGTTCTGGAAGAAAGCAGGTGGCCTGGGCCGGAAACAAAGCCTGCAAACAGACTAATACCGGGAAAGGCTGGAGAGGTTGGAATCATCAGACCAATCTGTGCTGGCTAGAGGATGCGTGCGTACCACGGCTGTGGTATACACTACGCATAGAGTGCCCTCATCCTGGTAGTACTTGCTTTCATTTGGCTTCATGCTTTGCGTTTCATGTTACACATGTCTTCGCACCTAGCCACTTTGCAAACCTGTGTCCTTTACTCTGTATATACCTGAGAATATCCAGCCCTGGAGGACTGTTAAAGGACAGCCGAGGGATCCGGGGAAGACGACGTGGGGAAGGTGGTAGTCGATCAATACAAGTCGTTCCTTGACAAGCTTATCATTGATATCACATATACTGCGCGTGATAAAACCGTGGAGCTAACCCCAGAATGGTTCCGCCCGAACGTGCTTAATCCTGGGACCCCGCCTGGTTCTCGAGTGTGGAGGGATGAGCGGAACGCCAACGATTAAGGCGGGAGAGAGCTGGACCACAGCCACCATGGACTATGGTCTAAAGCCCATGAAATGTGTTGTAAGCAGGATACTCCCGGTTATTGCCTGTTTTCGAGTTCCTTTTTGCGCCAGCAAATCTGGACCTGCTCCGAAGCCGCCCCCTTCTCGAGTGCGCTGTCATGTTAATTACACGCAGCAATGAACGCATGAGCACCAAACATTAGAAGTCGACCACGGGAAGCCTACAATCCTCAATGCCCCTTCCGCCTTGGTTACTGGGACGAGGCTGCCGTCGCCCCGAAAGCGACCCAAACTCTGCCGTTGGCTTCACCTGTCGCCCGGCATGGATGGCCGCGTGCGGGCCGAATGCAACGGGCCACCCAAAACTACCGCCGTGCGATGTGACTAACAAACTTCCCGATCGGGCGGTGAGGCAGTTGGTTCAACACTTTCCCTCTTCGTCAGCTCTGCTGGGTGGATGGGGCGTGCCTTCCTCCTCTGGCGCATTGCTCCACGTCCCACCCTACCTCGTTCTGTCCTCTGGAATAACAGAGAGGGGTTCACTGAAGACTTGCATATATCTCACAGAGATGAAGTTAAGCATAAGGTGGCGCTCGAGGCTCAACGAGGCTCAACGAAGCTCACCTCCGCGCACTCATCGCTCTCCAAAACATACCAATCGGTATACCATCGGACATTCAAACTGACTCCCCGACACTCGGAGACCGCGGCGCCGGGACGCTGACGACGGTGGCCGCGGGGCCATACCGACGGGCATACCGCCAGACATACAAACCGACTTCCCCGACGGTGACAACGCCGAAAACATCCCCGCTGACAATGAGACCAAGACGCAGATGCTCACAGCCACCGTGACAACCGAACAACGAGAGCCCCACGGGAACCGGTAAAGCAACCACCAACGCCCCGGACGCTAGTGACGGCTCGGACTCGGACGGCGGGCGGTTCACCGGCAATATAGCCGGCATCGTCGTCTGCCTCCTAACATTCCTCTTCATCCTGGCCGCCCTCTTATTCTGGTGCCGCTGGAGGAATAAGCGGAAGGTTGCGGATACCACGCCATATCCATTAACAACGAAAAGTCATCTGGCGCAGCGCATCCCGCGGTGGCGGAGCCAGATTCCTGTCCTGTCGCGGAGCTGGAAGGGACGGGGGAAACGAAGGAGCCGAGCGAGTTGCCCGGCTCGCTACTACCGAGCGCTCCGGCTAACGCGGATGTTCGGAGGGAGTGAGGGGAGGCGGTGAGGACGTTGGCTCCGACGGGGAGAAGGAAAGTTGAAGCAGTATTCGCACAGGAGGCCGTCATACAGACGGCTCAGGTAGGGGGCTGAGAACCATGGGTTCGACCGGCCCGGCGGACGGGGGGCAGGGGTGAACGTTATGACGCCCACATCTCCTTGGTTGGCTTTGGCTTCGATCTCATTAGCGTCTTTTTCCAGATAAAATAATGAGCGACACTGCACATGACCTATCTCGCACACGTTCGAGCCGGGCAGAGAGTTCCGGAAGAATTCCAGAACGGCCCGAGAAAACCTCGGTAGCCGTCCCTTCCAGGCTGATTCTGGCCATAATTGGGACGTTAGCGGGGTTCAGGTAGCAGACCGTGTCGCCAGGGGGCTGAAATGGGGAGACCCTTGTCGGGGAATGGCTCCCTAACCACCAATGAGACTACTGCCTGACGCGATATACCCGACGAACTCTTTCCGCCCTCGATCCACATGTCTTCCAAAGAGCCGCATTTGGTGATCCGGAACGGTCTTGTCCGTCGCTCGCTTACCAGCCACGTGTAAATTTCCTCAATCCGGAAGGTTGGATCCGGGGCATCTTCTCGTCCCGGCATGCTGCCGAGATATTAAGGAGTGCCTTGGTGGTGGCATCGGTGAGAGAACTCAAACGTCTGTGCGTTGGGTTCTCGGCGGGGTGGAGCTCCACGAGGACATTGACGGGCCCCCCATTGGGACCCAGCCGGACGGGGCAGTCTGCTGCAACCTCACCACATGTCCTGCGGAGGTGCTTGTACCGAGTACTTCGAGGCCCGTGCACAAGCTTCACCGTTGCAGCGGCCGACGTTGGCTCCGTAATCGGCCCTTGAGACTATCCTTTCGGCGGCATCACCTTCTTTTTCTGGGCTCTGATCGCCGGTTGGGTACTTCGATGCCTTGGTCGGGCCGCTAGCGTCGAGACGGCTCCCGGAAATTGCCTCACCGAGGTGTCATTCGGGGTTTAGCGTCCGGAACGACACTCTTAGGAGGGCAAGCACTGACATGTGCACTCGGCGCCCTTCGGGTGCCCTTCTTCATGGGATCCGCTTTGTTAGCCGGTCCGAAAGCACTGCTAAATGAACTTCATTCCCCATGCATTTTTATACCAATAGAACGTTTCGTAGGGTATCCCTGGCATGGCCACGTTTGGTGCGCGAGATACGAAATTATTACGAGAGCTATGTTGATCTTTTCCCCCTGAACCGTAGTGTGAATGACAGGCCATTCTGAAATTCTGAAACTTGCCGTCAGAAAAGAGACCCGTCGAACCCAAATAGTGGATCGAGAAATGTCAGCTCCGAATCCTGGAGGGCGAAGTTGGTACCGTCGTTGGCGCAAGAAAACTCGCCCTCCGTCCCCATGGGGACCTCGGCGTGAGTAGGTCCAATACCCAACGCGGCTGTCTGTGCGGACTGGGGACGTCCGCTCGTGCTGTGGGTGTATTGAGGCGACGGCCGATATTCTGACCTACAGTCAAAACTCCTTATAATCTCATCCATATGCAGGTCCGTCAAGCTCGGTTCGAGCGCAGCCGGACACTCCTCGCAAAACCACTGCAACGACTCCAAATCGACAGGGCCATCGTTCTGAACAGCAGTACTCAACCCCGCTCCTACGTCCGAGCAACTCTCACGGCGGATCCCAGGAACGTCCTCAACACGGACATCCAAATGCCGCAACAGCTCCTTGATGATCTTCATCATCCGTCGCGGCCCGTGGCAGTTGATCTGCTGCGCCGCCAGCGCATATAGGCAGTTCTGAAGCCTTCTGTGGGCCTCTGAGCCGTGCTCCTGCTGCGCCGCTATGCGGGCGTGGATCGTGGCGCTGACGTAGGTCGCGTAGGACACGAAGTAGGGTGGCGTCTTCATGCAGAAGTGGCGCCGGTACAGCAGAAGTATCTTGTGGATCTCCAACGCGGCGGTTGCGCAGGCGGTGAAGGCGGTTCTTGCGACGGAGGATGAGGCGGACTGGAGGTGGCCGTCGGAGACAAAGGGGCGGTTCAGGAGGATAACGAGGGAGTTGTACATGGCCCTTGATAGTTTAGTTTATCTGGAGAGGAGTAATGTTAGAACCTGGCTGGGACTCACTGTAAAGAAAGCGTGTGCGGCAGAATGGCTGCAGACTCGGCATTGTCCGGGTTAATTGACAAGTGGGTGGGCAAGCTTTCTCGCCAATCACGCAACTGGTCTTGGAGCACACCCGAAGTATGAAACAAGTCCGCAGGGTTCTGTGATGAGCTCTTCTCGGCGTAGAGGCTGCAGAGTATGCGGTCCATAATTATGCTCAGTCTGCATAACTTCTGGAAAGTCGAAATGGCATATGTCGGACGGTCTAGGGTGCAAGGGGTCGCCGAATATGTAAGCGTGCTAAAGAGCTCCAATTCCTCGTATTCGTCAAGAAACTGTGCCGGCATGCGGCTGTCCAGTTCCCGTAGGCGGGCAGGACGACCTTGATAGATGGACTGTACTTTGTCCATGACTATGTTCAGATATATCAGCCGTAGTGCACCCCTGAAGGCCATGATAATAGTACCAGCATACCAAAAGCTGTCCAGAACAGTCGCCGGCAGAGCTCTATATCCTCCGCAGAACGATATTGGACGGGACGCGAACCTGACTCCTCAACATGGATTCCGAGGTCGATAATCATGCTGATGGCAACCCCCATGTAATGCCACGCTAAACTCCTCTCATCACACCAGGCGAGTAGAGAATCGGCTACAACAAGAAGAGCCTGGATAGTGGTGATCTCGCTTTTCCAGAGAGCCTGGGAGCCAGACCCGGTCAGATCCTCCTCAAACCGGCGCCGAAACCACTTTCCATTATCATATCTTGCGTGCTCCGACGGCGATAGAAACTTGGACATCCCAAAATAAATGGCGTTGAGCAGCATTTTTGAGAAATAAGGCCCTCCGCAGGCCATGTCTTTCATGAAGATGGGACGGTAGACGATGGTCCCTGAATAGTGCTGGCGGTTCCAAAAGCATGACAGGAGCCGCATTCCCAGCTCCGGTGGTACTCCGTCAAAGTCGAGCTTTGTATTCTGTAAGTTGACAACCTCGAGTTGTCCTATATCTAAGCGTCAGCTCTCTGTATGAAGTTCTGATTTCTAAGACGTGATTTCGATATAACATACGCTGTCTCGTAGCGTTCGCCAAAAGCTGATTCTTGGCGCCAGATGTCGAGAGGCCCGAACGCTGTTCATTATTCTTCCTTGATTCTGCATCGAATATGGCACTTGAAGGACCATGGAAGCCGACTTCAGGGGAGGCCCGGGGTTGTGAAGTAGTAGAGAGCGCCGGTAGAGCCTGCTCTTGGAGGGGTGATAACCGGGCCTGCGAGACCTGGTACGTTACCCCTGACTCTATATCCTGAGAGATGGCAGACAAGTCGTTCGATGACACGTTCTCGGGCCCGGGTTCTACTTCTAGTGTTCTCGGCTGCGAGCTCTGTCGGCGTAAGGACAGGCGGAGCCGAGCATTCTCTTCTTCGAGTTTGCTGATCTGGGCTTTTGAGGGTCTGAAATTAAAGATAAGCACTCCGGCTCCAGACTTGGGGTCAACCGCCTCTACCTCGCTGGCGCAATCCGCGTTGTGTATGTGCACTCCACACCCCGCGACTGGCAGTTCTCACACTTAGGCTTCACATTGTCACACCCCAACTAAATCTTAGTTAGCCTGGGTATGGGGGTGGGGGCTTAGACATGACAGTACTTTTCTCCGTCGACAAAAGTCGCACGCAATAGATGTCCGGTGCCTGCGACGGCGGGCTGGAGCTGTGGGTTCTGCTGGCATGGTTGCAGTGCACTAATCTAGTTGAGCGGATGGGAAAGGGACATGAGGTTCCGGGTGGAGGAACGACTCGTTCCGTCGATGGCCAGGGTGCCACCCAATTGGGTGACATAAGCGGATTAAAGAATTCCGCTCGAGTTTCTACAGCCGCTTGTCGCATTCGGATTTGCTCTCTCCAGCCGCTTAGTGGGTCCGTTCCTGCGAATAAGCCGTAAACGGAATGGACCCTTCCGCTGCCGACGCGCATGCTTGGCTCCGTCTCACATCCCGCGGAGTAGGCGGAAAAGGCAGAACTCCGTATATGAAGCCTAGTAGTATAAGTTAAACGGATTCCTCAACTTTAATCATGTATTGTCCCTCACCATCACTGATACACTCCTCAAACATCTGCAACTCAGTGCTACTGCACAGCCCAAGACACCGGACTTACCATATATACTCACTTACACTTCCTTCTCGCATCACGTTCCCGCAGACACAATGAGCTTTCAATGGCCAGACGACTCAATCTTTGAGCCCTTCGATATCTCCGAAGTCACGTAAGTGTCTCTAACACCCGTCTTTCCAGACTTCGAGGCTAACAATGAGAGCAAGTTACAAGACAATCTCGTCCCACGACATCAAATGCGCTATTCTAGTCCCCAAGAACCTCAAACCAGGTCACCACCCCGTCATCTTTAACTTCCACGGAGGCTTTCTCATCACCGCGCACTCCCTCTTCGCCCCCTTCTTCCCGGTATGGGCCTGTGACCTGGCCGTCAGGGAATCCGCCATCATAGTCTCGGTGGACTACCGCCTCCTGCCCACCGCGAACGGCGTCGCCGACGTGCTGGAGGATATCGAGGACTTTTGGCAGTGGTCGAGGTCCGACCTGCTTCAGGTCGTGGCAGAGAAGCTGCCTGGATCCACACTTGACCTCTCGCGGGCGCTTGTCACGGGGAACTCGGCCGGCGGATACTGCAGTATGCACATCGCCCTGTCGCACCCCGATGAGATCTCGGCGGTCGCGGTCTCGTATCCCCTGTTAGAGCTTTACGACCAGCTCTACATCAACGGACCCGCCGAGGATGAGCCTACCATCCTGCGGTTTCCCCGGGAGGACATCCCCTCCGAGGCGGCTGGCCTTGCCTTCCTCGAGGAGAAGGGGAAGGAAGTAACGACAAAGGCTGGCTTCGACAGGACGCCCTTTTGCGTTTCCATCACTCAGTATGGTCACTTTTGCAAAGTCCTCGACCCTCATAATCTGAGGCTCGATTCGTTCCTGCCTCTGGAGAGGATGAAGTCTGGCGCAAAATTGCCCCCTAGGGTGTAAGCACTTTACGTTTCTGCTTCAGTGTCTTTTCTTCCGAAACTCTCGACGCTGACATGTGGGCAGATGGGTGATCCACGGAGATGATGATTCGGTTGTGCCGAGTCGGAACTCGGACAGGTTCGCAAAGCTTGCGAGGGAGACTCAGCCTCAGACGACTCTGCGGTATGATTTGGTGCCCGGGGAAGACCACGGATTTGACATAGAGAGGGAGAAATGGGCGGACATATTCCCCGAGGTGATGGAGTTTATAACGGAGGGGTGGTTGCATTAGATCTATGATTCTGTCTTGATGAATATAAGTATATCTGTTAGCGCTACTTGGGTTGCTTCAATTCCAAGCCAGGGCCCAAATTTGCAGCCATGAAACATGTCATATAACAGGCGTCAGGTTTATTTTTCTGTGGTGCTGTATGATATCTCGGGTTGGAAACAACGTAATGCAATTTTAGTCGCAGCACGACAAGTAACCGACTTGATTGGAAGTTTGTAAAGTTGACAAATTGGCTCTTGTTTCCCCCAATGGACCGGACAAGTGGCCCCGGATAAAATCGGACCCAGACTCTGAAGGCTAAGCATTTACAGGTGGAGCGAGGGGGAGCGGTGAAGCCCTGCGTTAGCTCGCGCAGACTACCATCCCTTCGGCGCGCCAGGTTCCTGGCCAGGGGGCCCCCTTTCGACCGGCCCCTCGGGAGGGACGCTAAATGCTGGCGTCGCAATGCTAGTGCCGGCTGGAAGCGAGGGGTTCCTCAATGCAACTGTGTCCCCATTCCGCCATGTTCGATGTATAAGACGAAAGGGAAAAAAAGGCGCACAGGGAAATTGGAACGCGGCCGCCCGGTTCAGGGCCCGGGTTTATCGGTGAAACGAGGCAGCCCTCATGGCTCTCTTAACCATCGGGAAAAGATGATTAACCGCCCTCTTTTCTTTTTTTTTTTTTTTTTTTTTTTTTTTCCTTTTT